>JAPSES010000189.1:23597-34271 GCA_029822895.1 Maxillicosta whitleyi
ATAATGTGTTAATAATTTCACACATAAGTCGCTCCAGATTATAAGCCGCACCCCCGGACAAACTATGAAAAAAACTGCGACTTATACTCCGGAGAATACGGTAATTCCTTAATGTCGGACATTGAGTCGAATCTCTTGTACAGAGTCATGCTTTACTGCTAACGGTAGGTGTGGTCAAGAGCCGATAAGAAGCAAAGAAAACAGAAACGTTTTTACCAGCTCAAAATGACACGACTTCCGATGCAACAGAAAATGTCTCATTGGCGTGTTTCAAACAGGTCTGCGTTGTCATCGCAGTACAATCAGTCATCTGAGTGCCAGATCGGATCAGATCAGATCCCTCAGGACAAGATCATGAGACTTAGTTCCAGGCGTTGTCGACGCACTGCTTGTTTGGAAGCCAGAGGTGAAGACATGTGATACTGAATGAGGACTCTTTCAACTTCTGAGTACCTGTATAAACACGTTACTTTGGTCACATTTTGTCCACAATCCTTCCTCTAATGACCAATGCTTCCCTCATTAGCATAACTAAAATGAATTAATTGATTTAAAATATCTCCAAATATACATATTACTCTAACCCGTGCATTTTTAACATTAGTAAATGTATTATTTTGCTCCTACACGATAAAAACACACACATATTATATGCGCCTTATGTGCTTCTATGTGCATGTTAAAACAAAAAAAACCCTGCAGCAACACGACATGCCAAAACATGCTGCTATGAACAAAAACACAGCATAATAGATATACAAACAAGAGGCTGTTTTCCGAAGGTTAATGTTAAAAACATGATGTAGTCATGTCTGTTTACTGTAACGGATGGAGGGTAAAAATCCCTGACTGCCTCCTAATCCTGCACACTTGACATGTCATTGTCATTGTCTCGAATCATGGCTGTCAGATGCTGTTGCTCAGGATGAGGATTACACTCAATCCGTCATGAAGGAAGTGTGTGTGTGTGTGTGTGTGTGTGTTCGCCAAGAGACAGTGGGTGTAATCTGTGCGCTCATTCGCTAATACCACACTGCCTTCTATCTCTCACATGGCATTATGGGTTTCCGATTCCTGGCCTCCCCGCGATGACATCATTACGTACAGCGGAGATAGGGCGCACCGCGGGGTGTCAACATGTGTGGTTCCGTGGCGTTGTCACGGTAACACAAGTCCGACTGTGCTGAATTTCAAGTGACGGCCTCAACCGACTTTACTCTCATATTTACTCGCTTATCTCTTCTGTGTTTTCGCTTTGCACGTAAAATCCTCCGTATGACATTTCGCCATCAGGAGGTCAGAGGGTTTGACCTTTCAACTCAATCGGGCCGAGTGCCTCAGTGTATGCACTCCTTTTTAGGGTCAAAGATCAGTCTCATTGCTTTTAATGGTAATGCACATAATGACGGTGCCATTCATAAGACCTGCTGCCCAGCCGTCATTACAGAGACTTTTCTACTCATAGCTGCACTTTATTATTTCCCCGGAGACTCATTATCCAGCCGGGTATTGTTGTCGCTCATGTCTGTGTGTGACTGAGACCAGGATAACTCACAAACTGATACATCGATCGTAATGATACTTGATAGGTGTGAATATTTAGAAATGGTTACATTCAGGTTTGACTGTTCTAAGACGTAACTGCATGGGAAACAGTTTTGTCCGTTATAAAGCACAAGGGATGGAGGATTTTTAAAGTTCAGTATAATAATGACAGTTTGGAGCATTTAATAGACGTAATAAAAGTAAAACAAAATAAAATAATTCATAATAATGCATTTCTGAACGTTAAAGTATTGCACATTTGGACACAGAAGGAGTTTGTTTCACCCATAAAAACCCAATTCTCCTTTTGTGGCAGTTCTCAAATGATTTTTTTTAATCTCTACATTTAACTTTGAATGGAATTCTGCGTTTTTAAACATGTCCCTGTGGTCTTTATAAACTATGAATGTTCTGCTTCATTAATTAATTAAATGCCAAGATGTCCGGTTCATGTAGTTCCAAACTTATCCTCAGTGTGCAGTATTTGACACGGCGTGAACATACGGAAAGCTTATAATGCGTGCAGAAAACATGCCGATTAATAGCGGTATGTATATTTACACAAGTCATGATATCACGTCAGGTAATTAAAGCTTTCAGTCATGTATTTTACGGTCTGAAAACGCCAGTGACTGGGCAAAATCTGTATTGCAGTTTGAAAACACTTGTAGAAGCAGAAACCTCATGTCATCTCAGACCACTTGAAAATGCTAAAAAAAACAACAACAACAAAATAACACAGTTTTAATCAGCAGTTCTACAAGTGAACATCAAACTGCTTGTGAGAAATAAACTGTGTGTGGTTTTATTTCGGTCACTTTAATCAGAAGATAGTTTGTAAATTGTTCTGTCAGCACAGATTAATTGGACAAACTGATTAATGTCTGTGTTGGATGGAGGCATCTTCAGTTTGTGCTATTTTGTTGACACCTCCAATCACAAAGTGCTACTTCATTTGTTAGATTAACAACAGACCACATGCTTTTTGGGCTGCAGAGGCTGTTTGTGCTCCAGCATTGAGTGAAATAATTCACAGTAGTGCAACTGTATCCCATGTTTTTGACCTCTTTCAACCTGTTATTTGTTCCGTTAATGACATTTTAAGGCTACTATTTGATAAAATGTGTGATGCACGACTCGCTATCTGTTAAAATGTAGCGTCTTTTCACTGATGAAAACAAACACAACTTGTCTCTAGTTGTTTTTAACCCATAAAGACCCAAACAGCAGCTGACGACCAAACACAGTTATTATGAGTAATAACTGTGACTTGGTGTCTTTTTTCTTTTTCTGTGTAATTTAATAGTGTCTTAGGTTGTGTGAACCTGACAATAAAACAATGTTTTCAGTCTGATTTAAATGAGCTGACAGTTTGGCCTCAGATGTTCAGGACATTTGTTCCACAGGTGTGACGGAACTTTGTTTGGATCTAATATTGGGATCAGACATAAATAAATAAACCTGTCCCTGATGACCTCAGAGGTCTGGATGCTTCAGAGGGAACTAACAATTCTAGGATGGATTTGGGTTTGAGGCCGTTCAGCGTTTTGTAAAACAGGAGGAACATTTTGAACTCTATCCTTGGACTCACAGGAAGTTAATGTAGTGATCTGAGGACCGGTGTGATGTGGTCCAGTTCATTGGACTCAGCAGCATTCTGGATCAGCTGATACTACTGCCAAGGCAAACTGACAATCTGGTGTTGAGTGCTGCTGTCCAGGGGTCACCAACTCTGGTCCTCGAGGCAAACTCAAACCTGGAAGCCATTAGACGGTGATCAAACTTCTGCAGAGCTGGATGATGAGCTGATCATTAATTGAACCAGGTGTGATGAAAGACAGAAGTATCTAATGCCGTGTTGCCACTCCATGGTACCGGCTCTACTCTACTCGACTCTACACAGCTCTTTTGCTTTTCCATTTATGAAAAAGGACCTGGAATCTGGACCTGATACTAGTTTTTTAGTACCGCCTCAGTCAAGGTTCCAAAATGTTTGGACCGACACCAAAACGTGACGTCACAACACTGCAGACACTGATTGGTCAGACAGTTTTCTCTGTGACTGATTTATAAAAATCAGATGTAGAAGTAGACAGTGAATAGTGATCCATGAATCCACATGATGACAGAACCAAACTACACCATAGACGGAACGGAGATTCAGTCTTTGGTGGCGGAGAAAATACGCAACGAGTGAGTTTTCGGCAACTCTGAGCAGACGACACGGAAGTAACGCGCCATGTCGGAGTAACGAGTCAAGCTAAGATGAGCTGGTCCCATGTAAGTGGAAAAGAACCACAGGGATACTGAGTAGAGTAGAACCCGTACCATGGAGTGGAAACGGGGCATAAAACATGCAGGATACCGGGCCTCGAGGACTGGAGTGGGTGACCCCCGCCGGACTCAACCAGGCTTATATGAAGTGGTTGATCATTGGCAGGGGGCTTGATTGATGATGGCTGATGGTGTGGAGGTAAATAATCGATTGCAGCTCCGCCCACTTCCAGACAACACACACACACACACACACACACACACACACACACACACACACACACACACACACACAGGCAGGGGAAAAAAGCACAAAACTCATATAAAAGGAGGGGGAACACAAGAAATTGCGATGTTTCTGACGAAGCCTACAGAAAGGAGCTAAAGCTAGTAACGCATGTAAACAAACAACTAACCCCATCTTTAATTTCAGCTTTTATGAATATCTACATGATGAGTGAATTAAATATAAGAAATGACCTGATTTTTACTGGAAAAAGACCAAATAAAGAAGATAATATTACAATAAATGGTGATAAATCAGATAAGAAAGGTTAATTATCGAGGAAAATACATTTGGGAATTAGCACAAAGGTAGCACTATGGGTTAATAAGCTAACAAAGCCTTAGGAATGACTTATATATACAAAAGTGTTTAATGACGTTTGTTGTTTTACCGTATCTGTAACCTTGTATTTAGCAGCAGTGGGGTTCTGTTCCTCAATCAGTGAGAAGGAGATGATGATGACAATGATTTTGAAGTATTTATTAGTGTATAAATCACCCCTCGCACCATGGGCGGCATGGTAGCATAATGGTTAGCGCTCACAGCGAGAAAGTTTGATTCACATTCTGGTTTAGGTCTGTCTGTGTTGAGTTTGCCACCATTAAATAGAAGTAGATATACTTTAAAGGGCTTATATTTATTTAAACCCACTTTTATTATTAGTCTTTGGTTCATTTATTTGTGTATTTGGACCCTAATTGTTCATAAAGTTTGAATTTGGACCCTCCAGCTGCTGCAAAACTATCTTTATATTTGTTCATTTTGGCAAAAATCAAGTGGATTTCTACAACTTGTTTTAATTCCTGGTTAATTTAAGTTTTATAACTAATTACGTCACAACATTTGTACAAATATGGTCAAGACTTCTGACAAACATTTCTCCAAGTTTGACATAATTGTTTATCGGCAGTAGCAGTTGTAATAAAAGCTGAAAATATGTTCAAACCTCGAGCCAATTACCTAAAATGTTCAGTTGTTGGTTGAACAGGACAGAGCAGCACAGTCAATAACCTGCAGGGGGCGGGGCCTGAAGTAGCTCATTTGCATTTAAAGGGGCAGCACTCAAAACCACCTTTATGATGTCATTACTCAGAAATGTTGTTGAAGATGAACCTGTGGAGTTGAATTAATGAAGAATTCAGACCCAAGCAGAGCATTTACAATTTATGTAGAGCACAGTGAAATGTTCTAAAATATATAATTCCATTTAAAAAGCTAAATATTACTCTTGTATTGCACTTCTATTACTTTCATTCAGTGGTTCTCAGGACCAGGTCTGGTTCCAGGACCCATTATCACCTGCCAATGACAAACAATGAACCAAAGTGATAACAGTTAAACTCAAATTTATGTAATAAAAAGATGGTGTGTTTTGAACCTGGGATTATGTAGAATATCACAGCATGAAAACACAGAAGATAACATTCTTTTATTGGTTTTATGCTGGATACAAAACATCATCGTCCCAGTTTTTGAAAGTGTTGGGGAGGCGGTGATCAGTTGCGATACCTCTTCCGGCGATGGTCGGCTGTCGATTTGTGCGTTTTTGACATACAGTAAATAGTTTTGTGACATACATTACATTTCTTGAGATCAGTTTAAGATGAGAATCACTACTTTAATTGTGCTGTCAGTGTCCTAACGAAGATCTGGAGTTGGTTCCTGAGCTCTTTCAATAGCAGCTCATTATTCCCCATGTGCTACCTCTTAATGCTAAAATGCTAATGTTAAGTGCTATGAGTATTTTTAATAGGTTAAATACAGAGGCTGTCAACGAGTCAATGAACTTAACCTTTAAACCAAAAGGCCAAGATGGAAATGACTAAAATGTGTGACTTCATAACATCAGCCCAACAATGTTTAACATCACAGCGACTTCCATCTCTTCCTATAAAACCTACGGTGTAAGTCGACTACCCGTCCTTCACCTGTCGTCTGCCCAGTTGGAGATCCTCTGCTCTGGCTCCGGCTGCTCCACCACCTGCTCCCGTCCCTGATGGTCCGCCTGTTTCCACCTGTCTCCTGCCTGAACCTGTCTGCCTCGTCTGCTTCGCTTCCCTGACCACCTACCCCTGCTCCGACCGACAAAACCTCTTTATCTGACTCCTTTATTAAGGTTTATTTTTAATGACTGTTTCAGTTTGGTTGAATTTCAGATTATTTTGCGCTTTATTTTGAAAAATTTAACTAGTTCTGGTTGAATTTTCAACCCATCAAGACCCTGTCCTACTTTTAAGGCAAATAAAAATCCCTTATGTAACCTTTCTGAAGTGATTTATCAGCATTTATTATACTATTATCATCCGTGTTTTGCATTTTTTCAGGGGGAATTATGTGATTTCCTCTATTTCATTTACTGATTATGTGAATGTTCATAAAACCTCAGATTAAGGGGGATGAATGTTGCATCAAAAACGTCAAACTTTTTCTGAAAAATACATCATTGACTGAATATAATCTTCATATTGGCCTGTTTCAGCTGCTTATGCATCCATTTAGATATCCAGTATATTATTAATAAGATCGTGTTGACTCCCCCACCCCCCTTCTCACTAAACATGTGGATTTTTAATTTATTTTTTACAGTATCAGTCCATCTATAGAAGTTTCATGTATCCTCTGTGGTTTTTGTAAACTCCAGAGCTGTTTTTTAAAGCTGAGATGAGCCGCTCATGTCCCGCCTCATCTGAGCAGGAAGCCCGGCCTGTGACTCAGAACACAGAGGAGGTTTGGAGGCTGGATACTTCAGTTTAGAATGGATATTAAGAGTAAAAACAGGAAATGAGGATTTCAAAATAAGTGCATACGCCTTACATTTGCATGGCTGTTTTTGTAATTTTATTACTTTTAAGTTATTTTAATAATTCCCATAAATACACTATATGTGTGTTTATTAGATCTGTATGAGATATGATAAAATTACTGTATAACAATAAATGAATAGGCTATGTAGAAATGCATTTTTTATTAAATAGTAAAAACAAACATTAGGAGATTAATCTTAGCATGCGGTCATATTGAAATCACATACATTTATTATAACCTACAAAACAAAGCAGAAAAGATTCAGAATGGATTTAAAAACACATGTTTCATGTTTTTTAAAGATAATAATTTATTTGCATAGGAATAAAAATTGGTCCAAGACGGATTATATTAGTAATTTCCATAGACTGGATGAACAGATGAAAATATTTAATTAAGTAAAAAAAAAAAATAAAAAAAAAAAGTTATGTTAACAGGTTACTGAATTATGTAGAAAATTACGTCACTTCCTGACACTCGATTTGACGCAATTATGGGCTTTTTTTTTTTTTTTTTTTTTTTTTTTAAACCAAATGAAGGGGAGATAACTTAAAGAACATACAGTGGAAAGCATTCATAATAAATAAATGAATAATTAAAAAAATATTTATTTTAAATGTTTAGAGTCTAAAATAGACAAAAATAATAGGCTAATCGTGTTGATGTATGCATTATTGTATTGAATGAATGTACCAGTAACAGTGCAAAATGCAGAAAAAGTAGTCTCATTTATCTATTTGTGATGATAAAAATTTCATGCCAATAATTTTCGAATGTTTATTTTTAACTTAACAATTTTCCTTGTTTTTATTTTTTTTTTTTTGGTAATTCGAAAAAATAAAATAAAATACAACAAAATAAAAAATAAATTTGACTCATTTGGACGGACAAAATAAATGCTTAAATCACAAACATAAAAATCATTTAATAAAAATACCATCGTTTCTTGTGCTCCAACTCGGTTTTATTGTGGAATCTGGAGGCGGAAGTAGCTCCTCTGCCTCCTCTGAACTTCACACACCCGTCGACCATCCAGTCATATCTTCTTCCGTCGACTAAGTTGAGTGTCCATACACCGCGCGTCTCCGCGTCTTCCTCCTCGATCCACTGTCTCGTACCTCTGCGCCGCCACCGGGGGATCCGCCGGAACGCGCGCCGGACTCAGAGCGCCATGGCCCGCGTGGTGGTTGAAGGGATGCCGGAGGAGAAGACGGCCGACGCCGGAGGAGGAGTGATGCTGAACCGGCGGAGGAGCAAAGCCCGGCGGAGAAAGCGAAAGGAGTTGTTCGGTATCCAGATGTGCTTCGTGGGGGTACTGCTGGGGCTCGTCATGGGGCTCCAGTCCGTGGCACAGAACGCAGGTAAGACGCGCATTTTCAACCTTTTTTTTGTCTTTTATTTCCAGTGAATTTGATGATCAAATATGCAGAAGCGTTCATGTGGAGTTTGTAACAACAGGCTGTTTGTTTGTTTGTTTGTAAAGATGCCGTCCTGTTGTTTATTATTTACTTGACTTGAATTTACTTTAACTTCATTTATGCAAAGTTAACATCCAGTGCCTGTGTCTTTTATGTGCACGTTCCGTGTTACTTTATAATATGTTGTATCTATGAAACAAAACCTGCATGAGCAGTCCCCAGGAGTCATTAAACAATAAAAAAATAAATATAAATAATGCACAAGAGTAAACAATCAGCACAGTAGAGAACCACTGAAATAAATAAATAAATTAAAGGATTTGCTTTAACCATATTTATTCAAAGTTGACATCCAATGCATATGTCTTATATGTACATTTGCTTTTTAATAGTACATGTTGCTTTATTATGAAACAAAACATACATGATCAGTCCACAGCAGTCACTAAAGAATAAAATAGATATAAATAATACGCAATAGTCAACAGCACAGTAGAAAACCTCTAAACTCACCACTATTGGTTGTTAATTATATAAAACAGTATTTAGATTTACCACATTTATTTAAAGTGCCTTCATCTTACCTGTGCGTTGCCTTCTAATATTTGTTTATCACTATTTTATGATATATAAAGCAGAATATATGTACTCTACAGGAATCACTAACCAATAAAATACAATTATAACGCACAATAGTGTCATTTCTATACATAACCTATACCTCTACCATTGATAGGCTGTAAAAGATAAGCCAGTATTTAGATTAATCACATTTGTTTAAAAGTTAACATACAATTCGTCTAACTTATGTGTTTTGTTTCTAATTTATTCATCATATCATGTTACTTCATAATAAAACATACACGGCCAATCCACAGAAGTCAGTAAACAGTGAAATACACATTATAATACACAATAATGTCAATAGTATTGAACCAATACTCTAAACTCACCATTGATAGGCTGATATTTGTTTATCACTGTATATTTTTTTCATGATGCATGGTCACTATGTAACAAAACATACATAGTCAGTCAGTCCATAAAAGTCACTAAACAGTAAAATAGACATTACAATAGACAACAGAGCTGAACCAATACAATAATAATCCTCTAAATTTAGCATTGATAGGCTGTTAAACAACAATACTTGATTACTGTGATTGATTTTTGCACATCTGCAGTGTGTCAGTGCGCACATTTACATTGACTGTAAAGAAGAAAACAACAACAACATGCCTTCTCGGATTCTGTAGCACAACATCTGTAACTAATAATCCCCTGGAAATGGTAGCGGCGACTGTGCTGCTCTGTGCTGCTTCAACAACTTGACAGAAATCCACATCTCGGAGCGTTTACTGTACTGTTCCTTACAGTAAAGACTGATGAAATCCTTCTATTTTTGCCACAAAATGCTGATGTCAGACAGCCTTCTGGCAATTTTTGATTGTTTTTAATTTTGGGGGATGTAAATCTGACTGCTCTGTGCTGCTAAGAGGAGAGTTATGCTTGTGTTTTAGCTGCAAGGAGTTGGCCGGGCTGGGCGATGTTGAAAAAAAACCTATATCACCATAATTTTTTTGACATCAGACAATATCGATATGTATCATAATATAAATGAAATCACTATTTTTTTTTCAGCTTCAATCTTCTTTCTGTTACGCATTTAGTCATGAAATTATCAGAAGGTTATTTTTGATTTAATTATGATATATTTTCTGTCAGATGTGCTAAAGAACATTAAACAACTGTAGCCTATCTGATAAATAAAACAGGTAAATATATTTAAAACTAAACTAAAAGTCTGACCAGCAGGAAAAAGCTTTCATGTTTCAAAAGAAAACACGAACATAACACACCATTTTAAACAAAAAGGTTCGGGGGTGTATATACGTGGGGGTGCATTCTGTAATTGCTATAACTGGCGTAAACCGAAAGTGAAACTTAAGTAAAGGCGAGTGTTTGTGTTCTTCACATAAGCTACATGTATTCGTTGGGTACACCTCTGAAGACCCCAAACTGAAACGCTTCACACCCTACTTTTCGGTAACCCAGTCAGTCTGGGTTCTCGGTCGCGTTTTCTAACGAAGTATCGTCCACTGTAGCCAAAACATTAGCGTGTTGTGTGTGTGTGTGTGTGTGTCAACCTAACTTGATTGGTTCCATGCGGTGCTACTTAATTATGATTGGCTGTTCTTATGTCTGTCAAAACTTGGACGAAAGAATTCTATTGAAATTGAATCGAACATTGTCTCATATTGTATTTATATCGTCATTTTTTTTTAGAAGATTGGATTAGATCAGATTTAGTCACAAGATGGGGGTCAGTTCTGGGGGGGGGGGGGG
>JAPSES010000189.1:34371-51365 GCA_029822895.1 Maxillicosta whitleyi
ATAGATCTCTTGTGTGACGTGTAATTCACACCCACTCATTCAAAAATGTAAAGATTTTCAGCCCGTGCATCACAAATTCCAGCAATTTTAAAACCCTGCAACAGCCCTGAGTGTGACCCCCCCCCCAATGTTTAACCCAAAGTTACGCCCTTGGGACTAAACTGCCATTGAAGGAACTTAGGGATCAACTCTAGATCTTGTGGTCAAGGACATTAACTAGTGAATTTCCACTCAAATTAATTAGGTGTAAATGCTACCCTCTATGTCGTTCCTGCTTTATGTCTTTAAAACAAGACACATAAATTCCTGCAGTAGATAGATAGTAGAAAGTAGATAGTAGTAGAAAATTCATTGTAAACAACCTAAAGTTGCTAGCTTAGCAGGAATGCTAGTAATAAATCATATACAACTCATTACTGCAGTGAAAACTGTCCTCAAAGTAGCTGTTATCTTCACAACACATTATATTGTTTTTGTAGAAGGTCGGATCACAGAAAACCAAACGTTAAAGCAGGAAACGTCGATGCATGACAACCTGTGTTAAATTCCTTCCAAACTGAGGTACAGTTTTACCGACTGTTTACCTGTTAAAAGTTGACCTAGCTTCAGGTATGTGAAAATTACAAGCTAAAAATTTATTTATTTTGAGGAAAGACTTAATTAAAACTAACAGCGATGTATATAAATAATAAAATTCAAGCTATTTTCAGTGATAATTCTGAGAGAGGAAGTAGTTGAATGGTTTTGCGACATGTTTTCTGGTACTGCCTGTTTTTAGCTGGAGGTAATTTTTAATTCCAAAATTACATCTGGTTTCTTTAACTCTGTTAGACTCTGTAAGACTTTGTTGAGTCTCTGATGGTACAGAACATTCTGCATGGTTGTGAAGGTTCCATAGCACACCTCCTTCTCACATGCACTCTAATGGATAAAGGACACAGGAGTTTGGCACGTGAGCGATAGTTTGTACATGTGTCGAATGTTTAGTGATGGTGATCATTGACCAAACAAATAGACACACGTTCTGCTCCTGACTTGGTGGCATTTAACATAATAATGCGGTTTGTATTTTCAGTAAGTTTGCATTAAGTCTGTGAGTTTCAGCTCTTGTACTTTAGGAGTCCACAATCCAATCAGCTATGGTATAAAAGTGCATTAGGACTGATACTTTGCTTTTTTTTTTTTTTTTTTTTTTGGATAACAAAATAGAGTTATTCTTTTTGAAGCATTTGCCTGTGATTTACATAAACTGTAAATCTTCTGTTTGGGTCTGAATTCTTCATTAATTCAACTCTACAAGTAATGTAATGACAATGAGTAATGACACCAGAAAGGTCATTTTGAGGGCTGGCCCTTTAAATGCACGTAACGTATGCATGTAACTAGTTATAAAATGTAATAAATTCTGAAGAAATTGAAATAAGTTGTAAAAATCCACTTGATTTTTGCCATAATGAATATAAAGAGAGGGTTCAAATATGCAAATAAATTAACCAAAAACTAAGAAAAGTGGGTTTAACAAAATATGAGCTCTTTAAATGTATATCTTTATATCCAATATATCATCGTATGCTGAATTTTTATTGACAATTTTAAGTCTGTTTTATATATCTGTTTTAGCTATTGGCTGGATTATCTCATGGTCTTAAATCGCAGTCTTAATTTTGTATATATTTCACTGATTGTCATTGAAAATCTAAATAACTTCCCTGTCTGAACGTTCTTACTCAGCTGACACTTATGTTAAATGATCCATTTAGTAATGTATTTATTTTTACACAACCCTGCACTAACTTATAGATTAGTAGCATTAGTGTCACTAGTCTAGTGAGTGTATTTCAGTCCATTTATTGTAATACTTTAGCAACTGTCTGCATCTAAATGTTCGGGTTCTGTTCTCATTCATGCTCAGAGTTGATAAAACATGCTGCTTTTCCAGTTCTGGAATAATGATGGTGAAGAATTACTTTCCGCCGTGGGTCCAGCTACTGAAATGCTAATTTTCACAGATGCTTAAGAGTTATTCCAGCGTGAAAATGCTATTGATTGATTATATAACTCAGACATGATGGGTCAAGAGGCCACCGCAGTCCATGTAACTCATAGAAACACTGCAGCTGTATGTGCAGGAAAATACGAAGGTACAGTACATGATATAGATCAGCGGTCCCCAACCTTTTTGGCGTCACAGACCGGATTAATGTCAGACAACATTTTCACGGACTGGCCTTTAAGGTGGAGCACATAAATACAATGAAATAAAAGAACACGACTGGCAAATAACAGATTTTTTTCTAAATACAGTGGTCCCTCGCTATAACGTGGTTCACCTTTCATGATCTCGCTGTTTCGCTGATATTTTTTTTTGTGCAATTTTGCATGATTTTTTACATATGAGCGCATATGGTGTTCTGCATCCTGATTGGCTAAGGAACTGTAGACCGTTGACAGACGTTACAGAATGCGCTTGTTTTGCCAAATTTACATAAATGTTCTATCGCTAACAGTTTGACTCTGAAGTGCTGTATGTTTATGTTTAAGTTTTCTCCTTTGCAAAACCTACAATGTCGCCGAAATGTTCTGCGCCTGTGGTCGCACCAAAAAAGGCAGAGAAAGATGCTAACGGTAGCACAAAGATAGTTTTTCAAAATAAAACATTGTTCAGAATCACATAATAAATCCAACAGAATTAATGTAAGTTAAGTATACTTTCTGAGCGGCCCAGTATCGGTCCGCAGCCCAGGGATTGGGGACCACCGATATAGATATTATTCACAAATTTGGTCTTAAATGATGCAAAAATGTAAAGTTTGTGTTCATATACAGCAATAAAAAGCAATAGTACACAGTCGAAGTATCTAAAAAGAGAAAACTAGTGGAGACTTGGTGTAATTTTGCCTTTATTTTATAAAAGGTGAGAAGATTGTGGATCATGTTCGTCCCTCGGCTGGTCTTCATATGGTTTTTTGGGCAGATTTCCACCATAACCTCCATACAGCAGTGAACTGTCATGTATATTAACCTTCACTTTGAACAGTATCTGTCTAACTCCTGGTTGCATTTATGTGCTGAGTTGTTTTCAGAAACACATATTCTTCACTTTTAGATGACTTCATGTACTTTAAACTGCAAACAATACAGAAGTGGCTTCCTGCGTCTTCATAGAGTATTATTATACTTATAACATGGTTTATGTGGGACTTAAAAACAGACTTTTATTTTACACCAGTGTGCTTCAGATTTCTCTTGACAACCATTCGACATTATGGACTTTGATTCATATTAAGCTTGACAGCTTTGTATTGTAAATGTTCTGAGCCAAATATCACATTTTTGCCGTCTATTTTTTCCTTCGTGGGTGGCATTTGGATGTTTTGTCATAAGGACTCACACTCATAAAACTGAGAAAATGGACTGTTGGTGTGTGTAAATAGAATTCTTTTTCTGATTCATTCCTTTTTAGTCTTTAGTGTTGAGATGTTTCTACTTTGTGTGATAAAAGTGGCTCTGAAAATGTGATGACACAAGAACACACTCTGGTAAAAGCCATCTTATATATGCATATGCGTGTTATATTAACATGATTTAATTATGCACAGGTAACCGAGATCTGGGATGTTCTCTGATGGGAAGCCAAGGATGCTGATATCACGTGTAGTATGTTATAGGACTTTACAGTAAGATCCACGTGCTCATGGCCTGATTCTTTTCTCTCCAGGGACAAGGTTGTCGAACTCGCACACACACACACACACACACATGAACACATGCACACATGATGCCTTTCCACACGTTTAGGGGACACCGCATTGACTTACATTCATGTCCTAGAGACTTATTGCAACCACAAGCCTAAACCTACACTTAACGGATCCTAAACAACGCAAAAATTAATGCACATTTTGCATAAATGGGACGTAAATTTGGTACCCACACATGACTGTATGAGCAAACAAACATAGTGCAAATGCAATAGAGAGTGCACGCGCACAAACTCAGAAAAAACACACTATGAAATGTGTACATACATGAGGACCCAGACCTGTCTTCATGGACAGAGAAATGGGCACACATGTCGTCACATGCGCACACATGCATGGCTGCCAAAGGAAGCTAATGAAGACAAAGTAGCTAATTAGCCGTGACAGTGAGGAGCGATGTACGGCCATGATATGTGACGTTATGGGGTCGGTTTGGACCTATAGACATAGGGCTTTGGCCAATATAGGGCACTTTTTGAGAGAGCGGGAGAGGGAGAGAGAGAAAAATGAAAGAAAAAAAAACCAAAAGGGATGAATAAATGTAGCAGAGGGAGAGATATATCAACATATATTAAGACATGGATGGTGGAACTGTTTCTGAGGTCCTTTCCAGCTCCCTTGGTGTTTCAAATTCCCATGAAACGTTGCCTCTGTACAGCTGGCCTAGATCTGATGAGGTGGGTAATTTCCTGCAGGTACAGCTCGTTCTGACTCCAATCTGTGGGAGATACGGGGGAAGTCCAGCCACAAACACGTTTCACCAACATGTAGTCACCTTCCTGTGTCTCTGGTTTACAGTTTGGGGATGTCATTAAAGCTTTAAAGCTGCACTGTGCAATGTTTTCCCATGAATAATGGCTCCATTGGTTGAACAAAAATAGCCTACATGTCCAAGTTGTAATAGTTACTCCACTTCCTTATGACAAAACTGACTTTAAGTATTACATTATTATAGATAGATAGATAGATAGATATCATTACTGTACGATGCCGAAATTTCCGCCATTACTGTACATATGTACTGTATACTGTACGTACAGTAAATACAATATCTTATTTTTTAATTTATTTCATTAATATGAAGCATAATACATGTATTTGGATAGTTATGTAGAGATTTAGGGATTTAGGGTTAATTCCGACTTACGTGGAAATTCGGGTTACGTCGACAGCGTAGGAACGGAACTCGTTTGTAACCCGAGGACTACCTGTCGTTTAGATTTTAATCGTATCAGGGCAGCTATCCAGCTTTAAATTGCTGCAGTGATGCTCCAGATAACAAATATGAATATAGTACTCCATTGGGCTAAAAAGTTAAATAATAAGACAGAAACACCCATTAGGCGGAAAATATAATGACAATGAAATTCTTTTCAGGGGTGAAATACGGGGCTGGATCGCTGATGTTCCATTATGTACTGCTTATCTGGATCTGCGTCACAAGGAACGACAGCCTAAGGAGGATTTCCCAGACCTGATAAGAGGTGTTTCTCCCCAGATACCTGTAGGCATTCCCAAACCAGCCACGAGACAATAGGCTCTTATCAGTTGCCTATTTTTCTCCCCCATTACTCCTTGATACTAGATTGTGATCCAGATATTGATTTTGGCACGTAATCTGGAGGGATCATCGTGTCTCAGTTCTTTAAAACACACATCAAGGAGTGAGGTTTAAGGACCAAGAACACACAGTTGGATCTTATGTGGAAGTCGTTCCAGCAAACAAACCCATGACATGTTAGAAAAAAAGAGATAAAAAAAGCATCTGGTTTATAGAAAATGAGATGAGAACAGGACTTTAAACATGTGTAAACCAACAGTGGTGGTGAAATGCAGCTGTAACTGTGACAAACCAACAACGCAGATGATGCAGCTGTTCCTCGGGTTATATTTAACTAACATTTCTTTTCAATTACGGCTCCAAGTCAGAGAAATGTCCTGTCGTTAAGTGTCTGTTTCTTCTGTTTGGATTCTTCCTCCTCGTTTCTAATGGGAGGGGCTGAAAGCCGAGGTGAGGGGAGGGAGGACCTCTAGAGCTGGTCCTGGGTCTGCCTCAGGGTCACGTCTGGTTCTGAAACGCCTCATCAGGGAGGCGTTCAGGTGACGTTCTAAACCACAGGTGTCAAACATGTGGCCCGGGGGCCAAATCCGGCCCGCCAAAGGGTTCAATCCGGCCCATGGGATGAATATCTAAAATAATGTAAATATTAAATAATAAATAATAATAAGTAAATGAAATAAATGTAAATATTACACTAAGATATTAACAATCAAGGATGTTCAAATCATTTTAGATCAAATTCAATCTAAAGTGCGATCAGACCAGTAAAATACTATCATAATGAACTATAAATAATGAAAACTACAAATTGTTCTCTTTCTTTTAGTGTAAAAAAAAAAAGGAAAATTACACAAAATGTTTACATTTACAGACTAGCCTTTTATAATAATAAAAAAAGAAAAGAATAGCCGGACATGTCTAGAAGTATGTGGAATTTTAATATAGTTATTTAATGTTTTGTGTATTTGTAGATCCACTGTGATGTCCAGGTTGTGATTCACATGTATAAATAATATGGTAACGTGTTTTAGTTGTGAATTTTCAGGTTGTTTATATTTGTTCATGTTATGTTCGAGTACAATGAATGCTTTCATTATGGAATTTTCCTTTTTTTCGCTTAAAATGTCTTATCCTATTATTTATTTATTTTTTTTATTTACTGGTCCAGCCCACTTTATACCATATTAGGCTTAGTTTGACACCCCTGTTGTAAATGAATGAATCAACTCAACCGGCTTCTTTCTATGTGGAGGAAAAAAAAAACGTCTTTTACTCCTTTTACAGCTGATCTTCTCACCATATCTCAAAGTGGAAGTGCAGCCGAGTCGAGTCAGCTACGCACAATTCACGCAGGCATTTCTAACGAAGTACAGCAGGGGTGTCAAACTCATTTTAGTTCAGGGGACACATGCAGCCCAAAATGAGCTGCAGTGGGCCAGAAAAGGAAATGAATAACATAATAATCTATAAATAATGTCAACTCCCAACTTTTTCTTGAGTTTTTTTTTTGAGTGAAAACAGTAAAATTACATGATGAAACATGATGAACAACCTGAAATTTCTTAAAGGGGTCATATTTTAAACCTACTTTTATTAGTCTTTGGTTCGTTTATTTATGTATTTGGACCCTAATCGTTCATACAGTTTGAATCTGAACCCTAAAGCTGCGGCAAAACTATCTTCATATTCATTTTGCTAAAAAAAAAATCCAGTTGGCTTCTACAACCTGTTTTAATTCCTGCTTAATTTGTTATGTTTTATAACTAGTTACATCACAACATTTGTACATATAAGGTCAAGACTTCAGATGAATATTTCTCAGAGTTCGACATAATTGTTTTTCAGCAGCAGCGGTTGTAGTAAAAACTGAAAATATGTCCAAACTTTGAGCTGATTACCTAAAATGTTCAGTTGTTGGTTGTATTAATGAACACAAGTGGCTGAATGGGAAAGAAAGCACAGTCAACAACATGAAGGGGGCGGGGTCATGTGGATTTAAAGGGCCAGCGCTCAAAACTACCTTTCTTGTGTCATTACTCAGAAATATTATTGAAGATGAACCTGTGGAGTTGAATTAATGAAGAATTCAGACCCAAACAGAACATTTACAGTTTATGTAAAGCACAGGGAAATGTTTTAGAATGCATAATTCTATGTAAAAAAAACAACAAAATATCACTCCTTTAAGAAAAATAAGTACACTTTTTAATAATCACAGATCACAGTGGACGTATAAAGTTACACAACATTTAGTGGCAGTTGTAATATTAGATTAGATTAGACTTTATTGATACCACAACAGGGAAATTCAACGGTTAAGGCAGCAGCAGAATAAAATGCAAGAAAAACATTTACACTTTTAAGGATAGTACAAAAACAAAACAAAAAAATAAAACAAGATAGTGCAAAAGCTACAGAAGAGGAAAAAACTGTAATTAAGGTCCAATAGAGTTATATATTTTATTATTATTATAGAATTCTGATTTATTTTTCTCAGAATGCTAACTTTTTTCTCAGAATAATATTTCTAAAAACTATTGGACCTTTTATTATTTGTTTCCCTGGTGGTCCTAATCCTCTTCCACAGAACTGAGATTTTTTTTTTCAGAGTAATAACAAAAATATATATATATATTGGACCTTTTTTCCCCAGTGGCCCTAATCCTTTCTCTGTGAAAGGCAAATAATATAAAATAAAAAAGAATAATAACAATGTTAGTAGTAAAAACACTATACAGAGCATATACATATATTTACAACAGAAGAGTCAGACAGTACAAACAGAACAGGGTTACACTGTTTGTTACACAGTTATATAACAATGCTACATTGTATTGTTATATTTACTTTTTTTTTATAAGAATTTCAAAAATTGTGTTAAGTCTGAATATTCTCATGTTATTTCACTTTTTTTCCCCTAAAACAAAGAAACAAATTGGAGTTGTCATTATTTTTTTTTAGGTTATTATGCTATTATTTTAGTGGTCTAAAGCACCTTACAATGAATTGGGTCATATGTTGCCACTGGACAAACATGATTTTGACACCTTTGATGGTTAATATCTTTTTGGCCCATGTGCTGTATGTTTGACACCCCTGAATTTGAGCATTATTTACTGTTTTGAGCTACAACCACACAGTTAAAGTGGGTAAATCACACTGTACAGGATTCAGTACCACACATTATGGTTTGAGCAGAACTCGAGTTGTCATATATTCTAAGTCTTTTGTGCTTTTTGCTTTTAGGAGATGACGTTTAATGACATGATAGTACTTCTTCAGATCTTCACATCTTTTCTAATTTCCATTTTGAGCCACATTTCAGTGTTTTTTAACCACTTGTACCCACTGAAGCAGCACTTACTATCTTAACATCAGAGTTTAGCTTCAAACTTGTAATAATATAGTTTATATGAAGTTATGGGTAATGACTTCATTATTATTATTATGCTTGCAGATGAATTGTATTTTTTTTTAAATTTTCATATTGTCCTGTGCACCAAGATTATATGTTTTTTTTTAAATTGCCATTGTACAGTCACGGAAAAAATTATTAGACCACCCGTATTTTATAAAATTTCTTGTTCATGTTTAATGCTTGGTACAGCTAAAGATACATTTGTTTGGGCAAATATAATGATAACAACAAAAATAGCTCATACTAGTTTAATTCCAAGTGCATTTATCATGTTTTCTTGATAAAAACCAAAATAACTTTGGTTCTTACATCAATATCTATGTCATTATACTGACAAAAACAGTGCTTTTAGACATTCCGTGTTTTCTTTTCTGTCTGTTTTAGTCACATGACACACACAGGAGTTAGCACTTAATTGCATAACCATTTTTTTTTGATAACTTTTGATGGTCTAATAATTTTTTCCGCCACTGTATATACAAAGCAAACAATCAAATTCTGAAAAATCACTAGAGGAAACGATCACCTCCAAGTAGTTTGAGTACCGTACTTTGATAACGGTGGGTCTATTACATAATGAACTGGAGAGACTCTTAAAATAAAAGCAGAATTGAAGTATGTGCATCTTAATTTTCTGTGTTTTATTGTATATGTTTTTCCACTTTGAGCGAACCTTTGCATTTTCACTTAAAATAAACAATACTCCCAGCTGTGCAGTGAGTGTGTATAGATACACAAAGACAACCGAAGGGTGAAATCTGACAAACTGCATCAGAACTGAAGCTTATATACAGCTGTGATGCCTTCTGCCCTCTTACTGTATGCTCTTCCCTTTAGCCACTCTGTGCCTGTGCATGTGCGGCTGTGACATTAGCAGAAGAAACTGGATATTAAGTTTAAAGCCTGAAAAACTCAGCAGCCTCCACGGGAATCCTCTCCATCTCCTGTCTTTAGTTAACATGAGTGTGTGCTACATTACACATCGAACACACACACTTACCTATGTGAGTCAAATAAGCACACACACACACACACACACACAGACAGACAGACAGACAGACAGAGCTCGGTGAGTGTTTTTGGTAACTGGTGGTCCACTGAAGCAGAATGCATTACCACTGCTGAGGTTACCATGGAAACGTGACGTAACCGTTAAGATGCAAGACATTGGGGGAGGTGCATGACATAACGCAGAGTAACTCCGCGCGCCGACACACACACACACACACGCACACACACACACACACACACTAGTGACTAACAAAACTACAAGCACACGCTCTCAGATGAGCATCGTCGTCACTCGTGCAGGTAAACACACTCCAGAGTGTTACCGAGGGACACGAAGAAGTACCCAGTCAGGTCTGTCATGACCACGTGAAATGATACAAAATGCACATTGATTAGATTATTAAGTCCTTTTAGAGTCAAAGTCAGATGGTCATATTCATGCATTTACTTATGTGTGGCTGGGAGGCATAATGATGCAAAGTGTCCGACGCTGCATAGTTTTGTTGAAAAAAAGTCCCAACGCTGTGAAAAGATGCAAATGGAAACCCACTGAAAGAAAACACAGTTTAATTTATATTTTTATACTTGTGATTATGTGGATTTATTTTAAGTCTTGCGTGCTGCATATCTTTTTTTCTTCTCTTTTGTTTTGGCTGCAGGTGCAAAAATACATTTCACTGTGCATTGTTCTATGTATAAATGAGCATGTGACAAATATACTTATTTTATTTTATGTAACAAGAGATGAACTAATATTTTTAGCCACATCAGTTCTTGCTTTTGGATAACTGTTAATACAGATATTAGACAGTATAACATTTCTGATTTGTCAAATCATTCCTCAAATGTAGGAATCAATTACAGAGCAACTGATATTTGTTTTTCTAAGGATGATGCAGATTTAAAAAAATAATAATAATAATAATTGGTCAGCTGATGACTGACAGCCAATTTTTGAGGCCGATATTGTTAGTCCGACTTCTTTTTTTTTTTTTTTTTAAACACATTGACCATAAAATACAACTTAAACACTCACATTTTTTCCTCACATTTTTACTACTGATCAAATATTGGCTTTGAAAAAAAAAAAAGAAGTAGGCTGATGGTCCATACTGGAAAAAATAAACATATTGATCTACCTCTAGAATCAATACTAATGATTGTATTTATTGATTGAAGATATTCAGTGGAGGCAGGGTGTTTTGCAGTTTAACTGTAGACATTATCATCAATAATGACTCATACTCTAAGACACAGATACTTGTATCTTCAACAGTGTTTTTCTGTATTATATATTCTGCATATGAGTGGTCATACTGGCCTGTACTGGAAAACATGAAATCATAATGGTGACCTAAGTACTTTGATTACAGGACAATGAGTAGAGACTAAATTATTTTACTGTAAATATGTTAAACATTAGCTTAGCTGTAGTTTGTGTTGGAATCTGTTCTCTTTAAAACTCTAAGCTGGTGCTGGTTCCAATTCCCTTTTCAAGGCTCCAGTGCCAACGATGTGGGTCCAGACCTAATCTAAGCTAACACTAGCAACTGCTGCTGTTGTAGAGGAGCAGAAGAGTGGTACTGTTGAAATAATTTCTTTTGTAGCTTACCCAAAGTGAATCCACTACTTGCACGGATGACTTTAGATCCAATCACTAGTTTAGTGATTGAATTAGCTAACAGCAACCACTGATTGGAGCCTGGCACTGTCTTCCGTATTGAACCGTCCTGTTGAGAGTGTGATTTTTGGATGATTCACATCCTCTGCATGTGATTAAGTCTGTTCTAATACAATGACGACAATCATCAGTCTGAAGCATCTTCTTCCACTTCATTGCCGTATAGTGAACTGTTGGCAAAATGTTTCTGCATTTTGATAAATATAGCAGAGCGCAGTGCTATTTATAGAAGCCCCGGCGTGCTGTGTACCTAAGTCGGGGCCTGTTGCATGGTGGGGGAGGTGATGGGTCGGAGGTGGGGCGCTTGAGGATACCGTGACCCAGATGACTGAGCTGGAATGATCGGCCTTGCGGCGTTCAGAGTGCTGTTGTACTAATGCTCCCGCAGGAGTGTGGTGACACAAGATGCATGTCTCATCTTCCATTGTTGTGTTCAGAGAGTAAAGGTTTGGAGTATTCAGGAATGCCAATTAGTTGCAAAAATAAGAGCCTGTGCATCCAGGCTATTAATGTTGTGTACACGAGGGGCATTTAAAGCATGTTATGCATCTGTTCTGGGATTAGAAGAAATAGAAGCATAACAAAAAAACCTCAGCTAATGCACTTTACAGAAAAGTTTCCTGAATGTTGCCTGAGTTCAAGTCTTTCGTGTCATCGAGGACAGAAGTTCACCTGGTGGTCAGTTTGGGGTTTGTGAGAACCTCTATGCAACCTAATGTGTCCCAACCATGGTTACATGCGGACCCCAGTGTGTTCCTGCAGATGCCCGGGAGTTGATTAAAAATATATTAGTGAAGATGAGGAGCCAAGCACGCTGATCCTTCAGCATTTCCACAAGCATGAATGAAATCATAGTTCAATTTAGACTCACTCCTAAAACGATATGTAAGCATAACATTTGTGGACACAAAAAACACTGAAAATGTTAAAAAAATGTATTTCCCTGTGCTCTACATAAACTGTAAATGCTATGTTTGACTCTGAATTCTTCATTAATTCAACTCCACAGGTTCATCTTCAACAATATTTCTGACTAATGACACCAGAAAGGTAGTTTTGAGTGCTGGCCCTTTAAATGCACATGACCCCGCCCCCTCCAGGTTGTTGACTGTGCTGCTCTGTCCCGTTCAGCCACTTTTGTTCATTAATACAACCAACACATGAATATTTTAGGTAATTGGCTCAAAGTTTGGACATATTTTCAGTTTTTACTCCAACCGCTGCTGATGATAAATAATTATGTCGTACTATGAGAAATGTTCGTCAGAAGTCATTCATTCATTCATTCATTCATTCAATCTTTTATTTGTTTTGGACTGAAGAAAAAAAACTAAACATTATTAGGTGTAGAACCAATAGCAGAGCCAATACATTAATCAATAAAGGTGATCAAAACAATATAACAATTGCCACAAGTAATAACAAAATAAATTCACTATGTACTGTGGGCCCTTCACACTATACACACCTATACCTGTAGCCACAAGGGGGCAGTGTCTCATTGTGTCGGTCCCAAGCCCAGATAAATACAGAGGGTTGTGTCAGGAAGGGCATCCATTGTAAAAACTTGTGCCAAATCAACATGTGAATGTGATTCGCTGTGGCGACCCCTGAAGGGAAAAACCGAAAGAAGCTTTACTGTTGAAAAAGGAGTGGGAAGAAGAAAACTTATTAAATCCCACTCCATCTCACATTTATTCAATGTAACACTTCCTTAATGAAGGAAGTTGACCTTTTATGTGCAAATGTCGTGACATAACTAGTTATAAAACATAAAAAATTAAGCAGGAATTAAAACAGGTTGTAGAAATCCACTCAATTTTTGCCAAAATAAATATAAAGACAGTTTTGCAGCAGCTGGAGGGTTCATATTCTAAATGTACTATTACATAAATAAAATAAATGAAACAGACTAATAAAAGTGGGTTTAGATAAATATGGTGCCTTTAAATGATGCCACACTTGACTATGTTGCATTCTCTCATATTTTGAGCCATTTTGTCATTTTCATCATGAAATTTGGGTTGGATACTCGGCAAAAGAACAAAAACGAATCCATCAAAATGAGTCAGCTGAGTGTTACTATGGACATTAACAACCTCACAAGTGGATTATTTTTGTTGTTTGTTGATATTCATGTATATGTCTTGCAGTTTTAAAAGAAAAATATTTGGTCTTTAATTCATTTTGACATTTTCAGTTCAGGGTTTTTTTCATGTAGTGGAACATTTTATTCACTGTGGTATTGTACAAAGTGAACATGCAGAATATTTCATCACCTCTTAGGTCAGTAAAGTGGTTTTTGAACTTATTTAATTGTGCTCTGAGGGTGTAAAAGACAAAAAAAGGGCAACTGCAGATGTATTGTTTTAACTATCCCACCATCTCTCTATCTCAGGGTATCGGGTTTCCAGCTCTGTGGTTGAAGAGGAGGCGAGGTGGGAGAGCCGTCACCTTTTACAAGATGTCTACGAAAATGAGTCCAAGCTTTACTCTGAGCCTGAAAAGAACTGCACTGAACCAGGTAAGAACGGTACTACCGCTTTTGGTCCATTCGCTTAATGTGTGAAATTGAGTTTTTTGTTACATAGAAAAGGTTAATTGTTCATACAGATAGACATCTTTACTGTAGGTGTTTGCTGGGGTAATAGTTTCAGAACACCGCTTTAGACTTTGCATTACATTTGGCTGATGCTTTCATCCAAGCGACATACAAGGTATAGGTATATATAGCCCCTGGGATTTGAACCAGCAACCTTCTGCATCAAAGTCAGTGGCGTAAACCACTAAGCTACCCGGTCACACACAGATGTTAATTTTGGCTATTATGTTAATGGGATTCTGTACCAGTTTAAATAGCTATTTATAATTAATAATTTGACTTGAAGCCCATCATTATTGGTGTTCCACAAGGATTTGCATTGGGACCACTTGTGTTTTTACTTTGAGTTCTCTTATCCTGCCCAGTTATTCCTAGCCTTAAATTTACAATGTGAGTGTTAAACGACATGATCTTGCTTTTAGTAATTTTAACCAAAACTCATTTTTGCTGGCATTTACCTAGCAACTTTTTTTAAAGTGATATTTAATGCATAAAGTAGATCTTTCATTCTTTTTTGTGCATGTGTGTTTTAGGGGTGATGATTACTAGTTGGAGGAAGCCATCAAATAACATTTGGTTAAGATTGCAATTACCTGCCCTGTTAGCATTATTAAGCTAACTTGTCTTTAGCTAACAATATATGGTACGTTTCAGGGTTTTAAGTAGATTTTGACTAAATTCTTGAGTTCCCATCGCTTTTGATGGAAATGATATTTAATATTTGAAGAGTAGCTTGCTCACTGTTGAAATGTGTTTGGGTAATATTTTGTCTCTCCAGAATGGTGGAGAAATAAATATATTTTTTTCGTATTTTGAAAAAAATATTGGATATGCATTACACTGTTCACAAACTAGCGTCCTAAAGATCATTCTTAATGAATCTTTGAGGATAATCACAGTTTCCGGTGTTTTAATACATGTTGACATTACACTGAAAGAATGTTTTAACCTTTTTTTCCGTCTGAACATTTTCTTTCTTATTTTGACTAACTAAAAGTTTAAAAAAAATATGCTGGAAATATGTAAGAGCACTTTTTTCTTTCAGATCTATCAATCCTTTACAATTTACTGCACGTTACAATACTGATGAAACGCCTTCTACTCCAGCTTGTAGTAAAAGCATGAGTGAAATTACCATAATGACTCAATAAAGCCTATAAAGTGCAACTTCTCAGGTTTCAGAGACTGCTGGAATTTTTCCATTTGCACAAACAGTGAAAGAGTTACAGGCATCCAAACTGCACATGTGCAGGGTGTGTCACCGGTGACACGCAAGGTTTTAAAGAGTTAACGTTAATGTTCAGCTGCACTTACTGTCAATGAATTCATATAAAATAATGTTAATTATTTCACAGGAAGAGGGATGTGTTGTATGTGTTTTCTGAACGTTATCTGGTCCAGTTTATTTAGTTTCCTTCTGTATCAGACACATAATCAGTTAATCGTACCTGACATGTTTCGGCGGTAAACTTTCGTCTTCATCAGAGGTGTCACTTAAACACGTCACACCTAGAAGAAGATAGACTCTATGAATTTTGTTGGATTATCTCATCCAGTGTCCATTCTGTCCCTGAGGAAAAACTAAACTAATGAATTGCCTGCTGATGTTTGGTTTATATTATGTGGATAAAACGATTCAGTTCAGAGAATCAGGCTGATTATTTGTGCAAATAGTCATTAATTCCAGCTCTGTGTTTGTCCAACATAGGAACCTCCTATTTCCTTTTTCTTTACACACATATGTATACGATGTTGTCTCCAGAGAGCTGAAGTGAAGATGAAAAATGAACATCACTCCCTCCGGTGAGGAGGGAGTGAACAGAGGCAAACAGAGAGAGAGAAAGTGAGGAGCGGCAGTATTGACATTAAAATGAAAGCTGACAAAAAACACAAACTTCTCCCAGGTAGAGATCCTCCCCACTCTTCTCGGCTTCCTCTGTGTGCACCTCTAACGTATTTGTTTTCTCTGTGGGTTTGTCAGTATATATATGTGTGTGTGTGTTGTGTGTGTTTTCCCCACGGCGTGAAGTGTGTGAGTGTTCTCCATGTGGAATCCTGGGGCTTTTACAAGGCTGACGTCCTGCCAAGCATTCTCTTGATCTCATTGTAAACACACCGCCCCCGTCTAATGCACGCATGTACGCCGAAAAACACGAGCACGCGCTGGGTTTGAGGATGCACAGACGCTGGATTCTGCAGATTTCATCGGGACAGGTTATATTTAGACAGCACATAGTTTCTTGCCTGTTTCTGTTTAATTACGCTTTGTCTCCTGAAACACTAATTACCTTAATAGGGATTATTCCTGCTTTTCTGCACTAAAAGGGGCCTTCGCAACATGCTCCTTACGCCTCATTCGCCGTCTCCCTCTGTCAGTCCATTATCATCTGTTTAGCTCTCTCATTTCCCGGAGCGCTCCTCGTCTCCAGCTTCTCTCTTTGTTCGTCTCCCTATCGAGTGTCTTTTTTTTTTTGGTACAGACACAATCGTCAGTTCCGTTTCAAGCCATAAGAGCATTGTAGTCGTGCACAAAGATGAGATGCATCATCCCGGAGCCCTGGCTAATGTGAAAACATGAGCGTGCACGTTGTGTCTTATGTCGGGGCTTCATATTGTTATTGTCACGTGCACATGCCAGGGTTTTTCTTGCAGAGAGAAATGCAAGTCAAATGTTGTGCCATATCCAGCGCTTTGACAGACTTCTGATGGGGATCTTCATGCAAATGACTAGTTTTACTATTCTGGCTCCATGAAAGAACTCTGTTGCAATAATGAACATTGAGAGACTGTCGCTCTCTATTTCTGACTTTGAAAGCCCCTCTCGTTATGTGAAACAACTATCGTATTTTCCGGATTATAAATCACAGTTTTCTTTATAGTTTATCTGGGGGTGCGGCTTATACTCTGGAGCGACTTATGTGTGAAATTATTAACACATTATTATATCATTTCACATGTTA
>JAPSES010000189.1:73727-88208 GCA_029822895.1 Maxillicosta whitleyi
GGGGTAACAGGTATTTGACTTTTGTTTGGAGGAAATACTCAGGGTGACTTCAACGCTCTGGACGCTGAAAATGACTGAGACGCTTCGAAGTAAGCTCACACTTTGATACAACACTAACCTACTTTACATTAATAGAATAAAAAAAATAAATTAATTAAAGCCATGAAAATAAAATCTTTGTCTTGCGATATTTTAGATGGTTCATTTTGACTCAATAAATGACAAAATAAGGATTCAATCAACAATATTTTCCTCCTCTGACCAGAAAACATACAATGTTGGTGTAAGTTGGCGTTATTATTATTATTATTGTTCAGTGTAAGAAAATGAATCATAAGGGAATTAATAAGTACAACACAGAATTAGAGCTACACTGAGGATTGAGAAACATGATATTTCGAGAATAAAGTCATTTTTTGATGGAAAAAAAAATCGTATTATAATATTTTACTGAGAAGCTGATGAAATATTACAAAATACCACAACATAATAATAAACACAGTTGTAATATTAAGAGGAAAAGTCATATTTCTAGAAGTTTTTACGTATAGATGAGTCAACCTGAACCCTCAAGTCGTAATATGTATAAATCAATATTTGTTATTTATATAAATCTATGCTTAAGGATAATTTAAAGACATTTTACATTTAATGTAATCCAAATAATGTCGCTCTGACATTTCCCCTACTTCTTTATGAGTTTATTGTCATACAATTATGATGTTATTCTTGCAACATTAGGATTTTACCATTAAATTATTAGGTTTTTTTAATCTTCCATATGGCTCTAATCCTCCTTTGTAAGTATAAAAAATAACATATTAATATGAAATTAAAATAGAATTGAGTCAGATTACAATTGTAACAACATGAACTTTCCAATTCTGTTGCAACACATATGTTTGTTTTTTTTTTTTTTTAAATTGTATTCCTTATATTCTTGTATTCCAATATGGATAAAAAGTGTCAAAGTGGGCCCCTCGGTCAGTCCAGAGGAGCCCGTCTAGTTCAGATACTCTTATCAGTCAAGGACAAATCGACATTAACACACGGGCAGAACCTTTTCACATTTCCTATAAACATCCTCTGACTAAACATCCTCTCGTCGCCTCCAGCCAAACATGTGTCCGATTTCACAGAAAGACCCAAACAGAACCGACCTGCAACTTTAGAGGCTCTTCTGTTCATCGATGTCAGGGGTGTTCAAACATGTGGCCCGGGGGCCAAAACCGGCCCGCCAAAGGGTCCGATCTGGCCCCCAGGATGAATTAATGAAATACAAAAATGACACTGAAGACATTAACAATCAAAAATGTTCAAATAATTTTAGGTCAGACCAATAAAACACTATAATAATAACCTATAAATAATGAAAACCGCATTTTTTTCTCTTTGTTTTAGTGTAAAAAAAATAAAAAAGTTAAACTACACAAAAATGTTTACATTTACAGACTAGCCTTTTACAAAAAATCTGAACAAATATGAACAACCAGTGTAATTGTACCAATATTCTACCTGTTATTAAATATTTTGTGTATTTGTAGATCCACTGTGATCTGTACGTTCTAATGAACATGTGAAAATGAGGAACTGTGGCCAAATAATGGTATAAATTATACAAAATTGCACTTTTTTTCCTTAATAAATTTCTTTTTGTTCATGTTTTTAAAGGATAGTTTGTAGATGTAAACATTTTCATAATACAATTTTTACTTTTTTCACACTAAAACATAGAAATTACACATATAATTGTGGAATTGATACAATTTATATATTATTATGTTTTTATTTTAATGATGTGGCCCACTTCAGGTCATATTGGGCTGGATGTGACCCCTGAACCAACATGAGTTTGACCCCCCCTGCTCTATGTGAACTCATCCGACTCATCTGACCTAAATGTTTTGAACTCGGACCAAACGCTTGAAGCTCTAACGGTTGGAAATTCCCCCGTCACCTTTCAGCATATTGGTCTGGGAGGATATGGGAGTATTAAAAATAAATACTCAAGTGAAGCACGGATTCCAGAAGGAGTAATGAAGCCCTCATCTCTGAAAACAGTCTATGCATTACTGAAAAACTTGGCTGCTCCAACTGGGAAAAATAGTAATTACTGAGGTCTGACTAAAGTCTCCTGGATGGAAAGACGTTTTGTTGCTGAGTTTTCACAGAGCAGGTTTCAGGTTCCACTTAAATTCTCCTCTAATTGCAAACACAGTGACTTCTCCGCTCCATCTGCTGCTGTTATTAGACTGAAGCAGCACCAACGGCGTCCTGACGTGGCTCGGCCTCAGAGTATCGCTGTGTGGGACGAGGGAACACAAGGAGCCTTATTCTGCAACCCCCCCACACACACCCCGCCCCACGCCGACATCCTGAGGCAAACGCGCACACGGTGGATGTGGAGTGACCGTGAGACAGGAAAAACAACAACAACAACAACCTTCCCTTCTTTGTAAATATTACTCTGGTTTCATTTGTGGAGTATTTTCTGCATATTTCACTATAAAGTCCTTCATTTTACACTAATTTTCTGTTAAAACTAACGCACAACAAACACTAAACAATACGGATATTTACAAGACAGAAACTAAATATTCTCAAATATAAAAAAAACTTAAAATAATCTGCAAATGGATAGAAAAATCTGCTTTAAAAGAAAAAAAAAAGAATTTCCACTTGATTTACAGGCAATGAAAAGCCACTTATTTAAGACAGATTTGTTGTTTTTTATCTCGTGTACCAATGTTTTCAATCCCAAAATAAGAAAAACGGTCTTGTTTATCTGTATTACTTGTCAAATATTAGGTGGAAACTCTTATCAAGACAAAGTCAGATATATTTTCTTCAAATCAGAGTAGTTTTCTTTTCTCCGGAATGGTCGAAAAGATTGTTTTGTTTTTTGAAAAATAAAAGTACAAGGTCCACTTCCTCAATTCTCAAAACATTTCCTGCAATTCATCATCATCTTATTCCTCCTGTATTTATTCAATATAATGACCGAGCCCAAATATTGGCTAAACTGAGGAAAATCCCGGATCATGAGGCTGGAGGTGATGGAGAACGAGAGAGAAAAGCTCAAACCAGTGAGACAGGGAGCAGAGGAGGCTCGCCTGCCATCCTCTGGCTGTGATTGGACGGCCCGTCTAAAAGAGACGAGAGTAAGACGGAGTTTTGTACGACTTGGCAGGCGGTCCCCTGAACGCATCTGGGCCGGACTCAGTCAGACAGAAAAAACACTCTCTCTGAAGCTGCCACAACAAAATATTGTGCAACACTTCCAAGAACCGCAAGCACAGTCCTGAGGAATTAGGTCAGTCGGAAAACAGACACGACCACGGCACACGACGTAGAAATATGGAAAAAGTTTGACGGTCACATTTTTTATTAGAATATCTGCAAAAAATAACTGTGACAACTGCATGAATTAAACTTTCTATTGTGGCGGGCAGAGTCGGGCTGGAGTCTCTCTGATGCATCTTTGTGTAAATACAACTTGACTGGGTGACTTAGTGACTTTGGTGCGGAAGGTTGCTGGTTTGACTCCCAGGTGGGCCCTTGAGCAAGGCCCTTTACACTATACATGCCTGTACCTTGTAAGTCATTTAGGATAAAAGTGTCAGTCAAATGTAATGTAACTTCACTGTTTATTCTATTAAGACCTGAGGTGGGCGTTAATAATTCATTAAACATTCTAAAACCTAAGCAATGAATAAAAACAATGTTTTCTTTCCCCAGTTTCTAAAAGTCTGCCAATGCAATTTTTATTTATTAATTTATTTTATTTTTTTACAAAATATCACCGTCCACTTGAAGCAAAAGTTACTACAACTCTGATCTAGTGCAGGTCATACACTGATTCATTCACTAAGAATTAAAGAAATCATATTCTGTTTTGTTTTTTAATAGAATTATGCATTTTAAAACATTTCCCTGTGCTCTACATAAACTATAAATGTTCTGCTTGGGTCTGAATTCTTCATTAATTCAACTCCACAGGTCCATCTTCAACACTATTTCTGAGTAATGACACCAGAAAGGTCGCTAAAGGTCTGAAATCTTCACCTTATTTGTGCAAATGTCATGATATAACTTGTTAAAAAATGTAACAAATTAGGAAGGTTGTAGAAATCCACTCCATTTTGGCAAGAATGAATATAAAGATGTTTTTTTTTTCAGCATCTGGAGGGTTCAAATTCAAACTGCATGAACTATTATGGTCCAAATGGTCCACAAATAAACAAACTTAAAACTATTAAAAGTGGGTTTAGATAAATATGAGCCCTTTAATGTTTCAGGTGCTGCTTCATAACACACTGTGACGAGTAAAAGTACTGCACAGAAAACATTCCCTCAGTAAAAGTGTAAGTATTATCATCTAAATGTACTTAAAATATGACAAGTCAAAGTTGCTTCCTCTTAGTGTTTTTTCATATACGATGTCTGTATTAAACAAAGCGACAGTAGAAAGTATAAAATGGGATGTGACGCCATTGTTTTTAAGTCCCTTCGCTTTCCCTTTTCATATAAATACACACAAATCAAACTTTTTAACGTTCTTTTAACTTGGAAAGCTGTGGTCTAAAGTGGTGTTAATGTGTGTTTTGTACCATAAAGTGTGGACAGGGCATTAAATCTGCAGCGTTTGATAGTTGACGGGGTAAAACTTCCTCATTTCCCTTTCATGCTGTTGTGATTCAAGTGGTCTGGCAGGAAATGAGACTTCTCCATCTAATCTCAGCTGGGTTTTAGGCTGCAGGAGATCTACCTCACGGTGCCCTGAGTTTTGTCTAGCCATAGGTGTTTTAAGACAAATGGGAGGGTCAAATGCATGATTGACAGCGGTATTTACCAATCAGTCCCATTCTGTCAGATGCGATGTGGATGCAATTCAACTGCTACACTGTGTCCAAGCACAGAGGCATGAAAAAGCGACTTCATTTTCCATAAACAACATGAAAATACATTAAATCTTTACTCTTATTTTATATTTTCCTTTGTACATTGAGGAAAGAGCTGCAGAAGGAAGGTGTGTTTTAGAATTGTAGAATTTGTACTCCTGATTTTGGCTACTGCATCTTCAAAATATTAAAAAAACAACAACACTTCTTTAACATAAAACCAAGAGTCTGTTTAAACGGCAGGGTACGATGACCCTTTCCGAACACTGTCTATGTAAAATGTAAAATATTGCCTATGATATGATGCATTTATGACATTGCAGACAAAAATGATGAATTTTTTCACTGATTCACTGTAAATTATGTAATTAAAATCTATTATCCCGCTCAAATCATTGCTTTACTCTTATTATTTTATGGTGGCCTTAAAACCGTATGAACGTGTGTCATATTTTTATTTTCATCCTGGTCTGTGAAGCTTTTTCAGCTGCTAATCAAGTGCAGTTAAACAGGATATAGTGATTTTTTTTTTCTCGTACTATTAAACAGAAAATTAATGATTCATGCTTAGTCATAATTCCAGATAAAATCCCATCTCTCCACTTGGCTTGTGGAGTACGAGGCCAGTAGAAACAGGTTGGTTGAGCAGCCGCCTTCCTCCTGACATAAACCCCTCTTTGTGCTCTCTGTTTACATGTTCCTCTGTCCGAGGTCTGATTCTTGGCCTACATGATTCAGAGCGTTCTTCCGGCAGGTGTGTGTCTGTTCGTTCCTGCGTATACATGGTTTTGTGTCCTCTTCTTTGATGTGTGACTTTCATTGGACTGTAAGTAACAATAAGGACTCAATATAATAGAGTAATGAAAGGGAAGGACAAATGTCAGCATTGTACTCTTTCACCTGCCCTTGCTTTGTTTTGCACGTACACAGATACTGATTCAAGGAGGATAACGCACAACAAACTGATCTGATACACTGGGAAAATGCATTCAAGGCATTCCCTCAGTAAAGGTCTAAGTATTACCAGGTAAATGTTCATAAAATATGTTAAGTTACTGTGCAGTAAAACACTTCCTCTCTTGTATATAATGTTTTTTACTCATTTTACTGCTACATTATTGCTCATTTGCTCAGTATTTTCAGCTGTTGCACAAATGAAGTGTGGTACAAAAAACGGAGTATTTGCCTCATGTTGAATAAAGGATAAAGCTGCATAAAAATAAAGCACAAACGCCTCAAATGGGTTCTAAACTACAGTATTCCAGTAAATGTAGCTTCCTCCAATGATGTCATGCAATACAGAATTACACATACGCACGCAGCGCAAACATGTGAGTTTTCGTGTGTTTTTGCTGCAAAAATACTGAAACGAAACTGCTGCGTCTGCACGCCTCCTGTGACATATTATTTCTGCTAGAATTAACATTTTTCCACAAATACATTATTCACTCATACTTCCTCAAAACAACCTCTAAATTATTTACAGCGACATGTACAAAGGACTCCCACTCCCCCGGGTTGAGGATAAGGTCACAGATGTTTAAAGGTAAAAATGTTGCAGTCGCAGCCGGTCGTTATCAGCCTAATAGTCGCCCGAACCTCTGGGGAAACAGCTCGCACGTTCAATTACTGTTATTAAAGGATTAAGTGGACATTGTTTTCCTGAGAAGGTGCACCCGTGGCACATGCCTTTACTTGTAAAATTAGTCAAATATCAACAGTTAAGAGAAAGATGGTGGAGATGTTTCAAGCAGCACGGTCATGGTTAAAAACTCAAACTAGCAAAGAATAACAAAGATCTGAAACGAGGGATGAAAAACCACCAAATATTGTCAAATCACAATATAGGGAAGCGCCCTATTCAGACAACAGCAGCTGCAGTTTTTTTGATCAAAGTAAAATACATCCCAGCATCTCATCATAAATTAGTCATGTTCTTTAAATGGAAAAATGCAGTATGATATAACATCGAATTCATGTGATTTTGAACGAAATCAGTCAAAAATTGGAAATATTTTATCCTGGAGGATTCTGTTTGGTTCCTGTAAATTGGTTTGAACCAGCTCTTTATGTAAAGTGCCATGAGATAGGTTTGGGTTTTTTTGTTTGTTTTTTAGACTTTACCATAGTTACATTTCTGGATGTTATTCAAACATAATCTAAGCTAAATAAAGATTAGAATAGAATTCAGAATGGGAAAATCGGATTTGTTTTCCCTGATTTGCACCTACAACAAGACATTCTTGGCCCCAATGGAAGAATAAAATAGTTTTGTAGAAACAGTAAGACACATTAATAAACAATGTTTTCCTTTTTACACCTGGAAAAATATAAACTATATCTAAAAAAACAAGGAAAAAAAAAACCTCAACTAAAACTAGTAGAGTCCTCCTAATGAGGAAATGAAAAGTTATTGTAAAATTAAGGTGAAATAAGACCCAGTAATGCATTTTTATCCTCTGTACCGGGCCAGACTTTCAAAGTTTTACTTAAAAAACACACAAAAAAAGTCCACTGCAAAGAAAAAATTTATCTGAAAAAACTGTTGCATCATGTTTCCAATCAAGTTAATTATTTTATGTAAAAAAAACTTGTACTGTAAACTCCAACTCTTATGTTCAAATTAGAAGAACGCCGCTCGGCCCACTCACCGATCTGGTCTTCAGGGATGAGGCTCTCGATGGGCGGCTCCAGTTCGGAGCTCTGTCGCAGGTAGCTCTTCATCTGGGTGATGAACTGGCGCATGGTCTGCAGCAGCTCCAGTCCGGAGGCGTATCCCTGCCAGGCCTGGGTCTCTGCTCCCTCGCCCATGTAGCTCAGGTAGTCCTGCACCAGGCAACCGAAGTACGAGCCCTTGTCTCTCGACAGCTCCAGCACCTTGCGGATCGCCCTCTTCTCCGGCGTCAGCAGCGAGTTGAAAACACCGCTCATCTTGCGCAGGTGTCCTCGCAGGGCCTTCTGGAGGACCAAGGCGCTGGCGCTGGGTCGCCGCTTGGTGCGATGGCCCGGGGGCACCATAGTCAGGTCCTGGTCCTGATCCTGGTCGCTTTCCAGGCTGACGCCGTAATCTGGCTCCTCCTCCTCGTCGTCGTCATCGTCGTCGTCGTCTTCCTCCATGCTGTTGTACGGCAGGTGGGACGGGGGGAGGGACAGGGGCAGGTGGGTGTTGAAGTCGTCCTCGGTGGGGGGGCTGGGGTCGTGGAGAGGGGGCAGGAAAAAGGCAGAGGACTGGGAGAAATCCAGAGAGTCTGAGGAATCTGTGGAGAGGCTCATGTCACTCAGACGCTGACCGCCGCTACTGCACTCCACGTTGGCCTCTTCTTCCCCGTTCTGTTTGCTCACCGTCAACGTTGAGGTGTCGCTGCTGGTCGCCGTCGCATTTCGCTGACACTGTTTGGCTCTAATGAGGGCTTTCTCTATGGTCTGATCCTCCAGAGCTAAGTGGCACTGGGCATCCTCTTGGCTGGATGAAGGCGAGGTTTTGGCCCGGCGTGGAGACGAGGACAGGGACGGGAAGGACAGAGGCAGCGAGGGCCGGGGGATGGAGATGGGCGAGCTGATGCTGAGTCTTTTGGGAGGGGACGACGAGGGGCTGATGCTGAAGGAGGAGCTGAGGCGAGAGAGGAGCCTGCTCCCCGACTCCTCCACCTTCTCCTTGGTCCAGGGGATCTTCTCCGGCATGCTGCGCTGTCGGATGGGAGGAGCTGAGCGGCGATGGGTGAACCGAGGCGGCGGCGGGCGTGGAGGCGGCGACCGTGACGCTGTGTCTGTGCTCCTGCGTTGACTCTGATGGTCTGGCACCTCTGAGCTACTCAGACCTGAACTCCCACCGTCGCCACAGACCTGGTCCGTGCGCTCTTTGCTGTTGTCGTCTACGCTGCTGTTGACGGGTTCATCCTTGGGGTCCTGGTCTGAGCCGCCCTTCTCCGGTTGGTGGATCTTGATGAAGAGGGGGTTGATGAAGCAAAGCGCTCCGTTGGATTGGCAACAATCGAGCTCAGACGGAGTGCGAGTTCGAAGTCGAGGGCGCCCCGGGGAGGTCGACACAGAGACGGGTCTCTGAGCAGGCGGAGGAGGTCGGTTTGGAGCTACTGTTCCTGATGACGATGTCCTCTTCCTCCTCTGAGTATCCCAGAAGCCTGCGAGAGACAGAATTATGGATGAGGGCATGAATTTAAGAAACTAGATTTGTTTGGGGTTTTTTTTGCTTTTTTTTACGTTTTCATTGACAAATACACAACTTATAAACATCGACGCAAAAATAAATGCATCCTCCAACCCCACAATTTATCAAATGATTTAACAGTTGGAACCAATTGATTCATTTCTCCAGTTCCAACATTAGTAATGGAACCAGTGGTTGTTTAAATATTCTCTAGTGTCAGTTGTTTTATGGCCACATGAATTCAGACTTATTTCACATCCAAACATAAAAGCATGAAAGCCCAGACTTTGCTGGTGCTTTGAGTCGGATCCCAGAGCTGTACTGAGTTTTTGGAGGCTTTTGTTATGGGCCCATGTGTATCCAGCTCTAAAGAAAACCAACTCAAACATTCATTTGGTGTAAATACTGAAGACAGATTCCGTCAGAGTGCAGTGTGTCCACACACACACACTGCACTGTTGCATCAATAAATCTGTTCGGTATGTATTTATGAGTTGATAATTATAGTCATTATCTAGAGATCCAAGATTATAGTCTGTGAGGACACGTGACGAACATTACTGCCAGATGAAGCTTCAACAGTGAGTGAGTTCTAGGTTGTTAGTAAACTATTATAATGAGTTCAACCTAGAATGCACCACTGGTATCGGTGCAAAGTTCTCAGCTATTTCAATGATTAAATACTTTCACGTGCACCCAACGATTACTTTTACTGTTGAACATTTCCTTCATCAAATGTTTGTCAATTAAGTGTCAGATAACATTAAAAATCCCCATTAATCACAGTTTCCCAATATCTTATCTGAGGTTGGGATCAGAGCTTCTTGAAAAAAAAAAAAAAGTCATTGCATTTAATAACTCACAAATGACTCATTGTTGCACGATACGATTTAGCAACAATTAACAAGATTACATAATTTTAACTGAAGTCATTATGCCGGCATTAATAAAATAAAAGTGACAGGACTGACTTAACAAAGTTTAAAGCAATAATAGTAAACTAAAAGGAGTGGTGATCATTTCTCTGGAGCTTCACTTGTGAATTATTATGTCCACTGTGGTATTTGCACATATGAAAGAGGATGTTTTGTCCACATTTGTGGATGTTGGACTGACACAGACAGACAAACACAAATAAAAACACACCGTCCTTCACAGAGGTCACAAACAAAATAAGCAGCACATCACAAAATACTGAGCCCACAGGTGAGTGTCTGTGTTGTTGCATCTTTTTAGATCAGTTTTAATTAGATTGTTTTATTTTTTTATTTTATTTTAGTTTCATATTGTTTTGTTACGTTTGTTTTTTTTTTTCTTTTTAAAAATGTATTTTTGTTACGTTTGATAATGTTTGTGTATGATATAACAAAGGATCATTTTCTCTAGGTGTGGACATCACAAATAACGGATAATTCCACTCAAATGCATTAAAACTAAAGGAGTGTTCATGTTGTGGAAATGTAAGGAGTAAAACACACATTTTGGACTCTGTTGATGCTTTGAAAAGTAATGCTTTTAAAACCCACCTGTTCCTCCAAGCATTTTAATCTGCAGTAAACTAGGGGTTGTTTTATGACCATCATGTTATTTTTAATGTGTTACTTTCATGACTGTATTTTTATTTGTATTTTATTGTACTTGTATTTATCTGTATTTTACTGATCCTTTGTAAAGCACTTTGTGACCTCCCTTGTCTGTGAAAAGTGCTATAGAAATAAACTTTATTTACATTTTTTGTTATAATATGCCAGAAAATTAACACTAAAAGCACAGATCCAACAAAAAAAACCCAAAACATTTCACTTCCCATAAAATCAATAAACCTTTATACAGTGGTTTTGTTTAGATACAGTCACTAAGAAACGTGAACGTATAGTCTTTAAAACAATCCAAATCATAACCTAAACAGCCCGGTAACTTATTTAAAGTCCATAAAGATTCTAAAGAATAAGTCCTTACAAAACTGAACCATCCGACACCAGCCACCTGCTCTGTGCTAAATCTATGCCGTTTACTTTTCCCGTTCAATGACACGGAGTAAAAATAGGTCCAAACAACGCTAACGTGACCGTTTGTGAGTCCAAGAGTCGTACCAGACAGAGATAAACCCAGTGACCGCACAACAGCAGAAACAGAGCAGCTCCTTCACACCAACGCAGAGTAGAAACGACAGTAGAATCACAGCCATACTCACTCTCAGAGCTGCTGATCTCAGCCTAACTTCCCTCTACGTTTCCCTGTGGCGTTGCAGAAAACTTTGGACTCGCTGCTGTTCCTCCACAGGCTGAAACTCGACTGGTTTCTTCTGCTCACTCGCACTCGTATGTTGTGACTCACTGGTGATGATGTGTGAGTGAGTGAGTGAGTGGGCGGGCTGCGAACACACTACTCCCGCCCCCCTCCCTCTCTTTCAGCTGAACTGGTGTCATCTATATTCCCCCCCCCACACACCACTTCCCTCCCACTTCTTTCATGTTTATGAGCGCTTCTATTGTTATCTGTTTTTTCTGCTACATGCCATCACTTTATGGGTTGTGATGCGGTTTATTTAGGAGGAATTAATTTGCATAGTCAAATATATATGTAAAACCCACCCATACAAACACCTCAAAACTAAAAAAGAACTTTCAGTGTTTCCATTAGAGCTGTTTTGACAGCAGAGGGTGAAGAGTTTGTTGCATCTGGGAACAATGTTTACACATTAAATCATAAATCGACTGAAATAATGCGATTAATTAATTAATAATGATAATTAATATTTTTTTTTTTAGTAATTTTCCCTGGTTTAATTAATTAAACAGGGGGAAAAAGCCAAAACAAAACACATAAAAGCTCCAAAATCACATTAATTTACCAAAATGACTGCTTATTTTTTAAATATGTCTGCAACCAAATTCATTTCTACTCCTCCGTCAGCCATTACATGTTGGGAAAACAGCAATTAAATCTTAACCAATATATTTTGTCTTATGCAGGCTCTGACTAGTCGTTCTTTCACTGTCCAATCAAATGGTGTGAAAAAAGTGGCTGTATTGTGAGCTCTATTTTTTTCTCCGCTAAAATTGATTTAATTGGATAAGAAAACCATTTAATCACGGTTTGTTTGGAGCATTACTGTAGCTTTTTAAGCGTTCAGAGTCTGTCGGCGCTCAAGGTTTTTCATTAGTCTATTTTAACCTGACGAAGACAATACATCAAGTTGTTGTTTCTGAGGAGGAAATAAACTCATAGCAACATAGATAAGCTCAGATCAGGCTCAGCTGCAGACGTCAACAGTGCAAAACAACAGATTTTATCGTAATATTTCTTAAACAAAAAAATGTGATGGATGTACTGGTGCTTGTTTACAGCCAAATAAACGTACCGCTGCTCATCATTGCAAGTTTTGTTAGTGTGTTTTCATTTGGCAGTATGTAACCCTGCATCTGATCAGTATTAATGTACAGAAGTAGATTTAAAGGGGTCATATTAATATAAATCCACTTTTATTAGACCATGGTTCATTTATTTGTGTATTTGGACCCTAATAGGAACCCTCCAGCTGCAGCAAAACCATCTTTATCTTCATTCCGGCAAAAATCTAGTGTATTTCTACAACCTGTTTTACCGTCTTGCTATTTATTACATCTATAAATAGTAACATCATGATATCTGCACATATAAGGACAAGACTACTGATGAACATTTCTCCAAATACGACATAATTGTTTATCAGCAGCAGCGGTTGTAGTAAAAACTGAAAATATGTCCAAATTTTGAGCTGATTTAGGCCTAAAATATTCAGTTATTGGTTGTTTTAATGAAACTAGTGGCTGAACGGGACAGAGCAGCACAGTCAACAACCCGGAGGGGGTGGAGGGGTCATTTGCATTTAAAGGGCCAGCACTCGAAATGACCTTTCTGGTGTCATTAGACAGAAAAATTGCAGATGACGGACCTGTGGAGTTGAATTATAAAGAATTCAAACCCAAGCAGAACATTTACAGTTTATGTAGACCACAGGAAAAAAAAAGCAAAAAAAAAAAAAGCAAAATATCACTCCTTTAAGTGCTGAAATCCAACAATACTTCCCTTCTAAAATGAATAATGTATCGTCTGTAATCAGTGTTGAGATCTGTTGTGCAGTCTCCACCCCCCCAGTGCTTTAGGATTTTCCACATTTATTGTCTTGTTCAGAACAAGCCTCAGAATGTAAAAAGTACAACTACTTATTATCACACCTACTGCATTTGTACAGTGACTTTCCCGACATATCGCACATGCAACACCCTGTACACCTGCAGAGGAATGTGGTTTAACAAAGTCTGTCGAGAAAAGTCAGGGGCAAGTCGAGGACAGCCTGAGGAGGTCTGTCGAGAGCTGAACCTGAGCCAAAAGCACACGAGAACCATAAAGTCAAACACAACTGAGAATGTTTCAGCCCACGTTTAATCATTGACTGAACTTTTGCAATATTCAAAGTAAAAAAGGTTCCCAGTGACAGATCTGGTCTGTATACAGTCTGCAAGCTCCAATACTTAAGTCGACTGAATCATAAAAGGGAAAAAACATTATTGCTTCTGTCAGAGAAAGAGAACTTGTACCTGCTCTAAAGATGTCGGACCTATCACTTTTATATGTGTGATACAGAGAAAACAAGCTTAAGACTGAGTCAGTATCAGGTAGTTTCAGTTGATACACAGTGGAAAAAAGCCACATATAGAGTTCTGTCTCTCATTTCCATACGTTGGTTCTCTGTTCGTCATAGAATAAACTCGGAATTTTATCAACTAATAAAAAACCACTAGTTCATGATGATTTATACATTCTTGCTGCTTATTATTTCATATCTATTTCGCTGTTTTTGGTTTGGTTAAAAAGTACCGTTTTTCAACAGCGTTCCAGTAAGTTTAAGTTTAAGTGTGTACATGTGTTTACTTGGACTCTCGTTTTTAATGATTATTTTTTTATGTTATATACCTGTTGTGAAGCACATTGAGTCTGCCTTGTGCATGAAATGTGCTTCATGAATAAACTTGAATTGAATTAAATTCTATTTCTGCTTATATATGAATAAAACTGGCATAAATTAGTAACTATTACTGTAAGTTGCTTAAAATGGTGAATTTTAACTCTTCATGAAATGATTGTGACATGACTTGGGACCTCATTGGACCTGGTCAAAAGTGATTATTGATAAGTATAAAAAGGGATACAATGAGGATATCCTGGGTTGAGCTCATGACTGGGTCAACCTAGACCAGGATACGATCGTAACAGGAAACAAGTGGCATTTTAAAAGTAAATAGTATAATACACCACCCTGCCAAAAAACAAACACACGTGCAATATTTCATTGCGCCACCTTTGGTTCTGATTCCAGGAGACATTCAGTGGATTTAACTGCACCAATAGTTCTGATCCTTCCATGGGTCA
>JAPSES010000192.1:0-64224 GCA_029822895.1 Maxillicosta whitleyi
CGGAGACAAATTCCTTTTATCCCTTGTATGTACATACATGGTATACTTGGCAATAAAGCTGATTCTGATTCTGATATTTTCTCTCATATGCCTTGAATTTTACACCTTTATTAAGTGGATGACTTTACACTCAACTGATACTCAAAGGATTTTTAATAACATCATTTAGTGAACAAAAAGAAGGATGATTATGATTTAACCCTTAGTGACATATATAAAACAATTTTTTCTTTACATGTACCCTTCCCTAGGGGAGTCATCTCCATTTGTTATTTTACCTTGTGCTTTTTTTAGTGAGAAGCAAGATTTTTTTTTTTTTTTAATTTATTTTATGCAATGCACAAATGTTTAGCAAAAAATGGCAATGAAACCTAGAAAACTGTATTTTACCCAGGTTATTAAAATGTATTAGTGACTATTATTATTTAGGGTTTTAGGATTAAGATCATTTGATGCTTTCGGTCTGCAGATGCTAGGGTTTTTGATAGTTAAATCAGTGGTCAAGCAGAAGGTGAAGTGTATTTATAGCTTGTTACACCTATATATTGAACAGCACACGACACTGACGATGCTCAATTCTTGATCTTGCCCCTGAATGTATTGAATTTGCTTTGTTACATATTATAGGTAAGTGATACTAGAACCAAAATTGACATGTTTCATAAAAATAGAGTTAAGTAAATGAGGTTCATTCATTCATTTATTTGTTTCGAGCAGAAGGAAAAAAAACTTTTATGTGTACAGGGAGCTAATAGCAGTGCAAATACATTAATAATAAATAGAGGTGATCAAGACAATACAGCAATTGCCATGCTAGTAATAAAATAACAAAATGAATTCAATAAGTATTGTTCGAAAAGCAGTGGGAAGAAGAAAACTTATTAAATCCCACCCCCACCTCTCATTTATCCTATATTACTTTTGCTTCGTTAATGATAAAGTTGCATCTGTTGTAAATTAGATAAATAAAAGGGAGAAGCCAAAACAGAGCAGTCTATAGAAACACTGCTCTGTTTAATGCACAGAGACCGGCCTTATGTTTCATTGTGAGACAGACTCTGTCTTGTGCAAATTGATTTCTACACAATGACCTGTGAGATAAACACCCTGCCCTTCTGTAGAAGTGCTTCTTCCATTTATATCAATACATGGTAGATGCATGCAACAGCAGTTCTCAGTACCAATGCACAGCAGTGTACACTTGTACAGATGACCAGACAGGATAGCTTTCTTGTATGTAGTAAACTACAGATGGCATTTACTATGGGATAAACAAATGTAAGGTCACCAATAATGAATCCCCTTTCAGACTGTATCACCCACTCAGGATGTAACCACATGGGGCCCTGAGATCACAATTATGATTCAGCCATTGCTGTGCATATAATGGTTTAGGGAGCTTTATAATGGTCATAAATTATTTTCATCGCTATTCTATCTTGTCTTACTGCCCTAGTATCTGCTTATAAAGTCAAAGTCATCGTGTTTGGTGAGCGATTACCATTTTCAGCAATAGTATGTCCTTGTCAGAATAACAGTAGTATTCAGTAGTTCAACATACCCAGGTTGAGGATTAAATATTTTAGCATGGTCCAGTTTGATAAAGCCTGATAATCATAATCATTCTATCATGAGGAAGGGTATCAATTTATTTTGTCAACCCCGGTCTTCCAACGCTACTCTACATCCACATAAAAGGTCTGGTGTTGGCAGCAGATGACACAGACACAAACATGGACAGGTCTAGAGGCACATATTTTTCACAAGAAGAACTATAATCCTAACCAGATATGAGAAATTTAATATAGTACAAGCCAAAAGCAACACAGCTGCTGCAGCCAGGAAGGAGAGATGATGACTAAATGAATGTGTAAGCTAATATTTTTATCAATATCACATCATTAAGGCAAGGCTACATCTGACTGTAATTAAATTAGTGTTGCTTAGATGTATTCTCATGGCCTTTAGGGCTTTAATGCTTTAATCGGTCACTGTTTTTAGGACTCTTGCTATCCTTGGAGACTCTCTCACTACTCTCTCACCTATTTTTGTACTATTTGCTATTGTTGTTGTGGTGGTGTAACTCCACATACCCAAACAATTTATACAGTCAGTTGGCAGTGGTTTTGTATGTTTTGATCTCTTATCTTGCACACACTTGCTGCAGAGCAGATTAGGTGAGAAGCATAAGTTACTCTATAAAAAACTGAACCATGCTCATACACTGAACACCCAGGGTTTAAATCTGAAATTACCTCACTAACCCCTTAATCCTGCTTCATGATGCAGGCCCAAGGAATGAGTTGAGTAACATTCAGATGAAAATGATATCAGCGCCTGAACACAGACAATCCCCTGACATCAATCTTGTTCATCATCTTTCTGATGAACTTGGATTAAATACCCCCAAAACTGGAACGTCCACACTCCGTCCACACAGCCAGGAGACGCTACAGCTGTCGTTGAATCACAGTGTGCAGCAGTTATTAATAGGGCCAAAGAAAACAGCATTCCTGGGTTTTTTTTCTGGCTGTATTTGAGTTCTCATTTGAAAAGCAACATGCTCACGTCATGTTTCGAGAACATGTGTGCATGATTTTAAATGCCTGACTGGAATAGTTCAGCCTCCAGTCAAATACAGATATTGTATCCATAACCACGGTCGGCATTTGTCAGCTTCGCACCCATAAATACACCACCTGCACTCTGTGTTTTTTCATCTAATAGATCTCCCAAGGCATTTCCATTTCACTGCCACTGCCGTTGTTGCCAGTGCTTTCCCCTGTAAAACTCATTACGAAGAAAAAGAATTAGAGGGAAGTATCTAGGTAAGACAACAGCGTAGGCACTCAACAGCTAATTGTAATAACCTGACACAAGTGAGTAATTTAGCTGCCTAAAAACGAACCCTGAGATCTGGAAGGAGCACTTTAGAAGAATGAATTAGGCTGGAGGCCATTACACTCCAAGAAGATCCATCTTTCTTTGGGTTTGGTATGAATATTAAATGGGTCTACTTACCAACTCCAGACAAAATCTGGAGATTATCAGAGGCAAGTAATCATAATATTGTGCTTTTTTTGCTCTTTGTTCCAGGCTGCCTTCCAAGCATCAATTATTTAGTAGAAATCATCTATCATTAATCACAAATGACATGCCAGTTAAGTCAGTAATTATAGAAAAATTGTGACCATGCAGCACTCAATGGACAAAATTAGGTCATACTTAAACTAAAGCCTGATTACATTTCATGTTCTAGTTCCACTTGAGCAACATTGACAAATAGGGCTTTGTTATGGTGCTGATAGATCAAGTGATTGGTTACGAATGTAACAGTGACAGATTTTAAGGGACATATTATCAGACAAATGTGTTTAATTAATGTGCAGTGACATTTTACACTGGTGCTGCTGTAATATGCAAAGTTTTGTAGCTTGTTGCATTTTCTATAATGAGGAATGATGTCTTCATTGCTTATTTCACTTACACATAATGTCAAGTTTTAGACCACTGACAGTGCTGTACATGTGTTTTGATGAATACTGTTTGCATACTGCTCTACCAGCACACGGACAAGAATGATGTACATCATGAGCAAAGGGATAATGTATATTTCTGACTGACTGCAAATGTCAAAGGCAACAAGGCTGATGCACTCTACATAAAAAAGTTTTTGGAGATGTATGTAAATTAATTCTAATGCCATAAAAGTACTAAAGCAGATAAGCAGCATGTTGAATATGTTATCGAAGCAGTTTTAATAGGAAATGATAATTTTTTCTTTTGATAAATGTTCACTACATTGGAAAACACAGTAAATGAGCACAGAGAAAAACTACAATGAGAACAACTACAGACTATTCAAAAATGTTTTTCATTACAGCATATGTGCAAGGGTTTAAACCTCAGACAGCAGAGCACCACTTCAAAACAGACACAAAACACTTTGCTGCTCATTTCAGATCATATAAATTATTTATACAATTGCTAATTATGTAGTCTCTTAATGTGACATTTCATTAATGGTATATTAAGAATGAGCAATTAATGGTGGTTTATTCACTTTCACATGAAGCATTAAACTATTTGGTTTTAATTTTTTTTTTTTACTACTAAGAACATATTCTGGGATGATTTCCTCAAAGTATTGTTATACTTTTTCCAAAGATGGTATTCAACCAACCACCTGGAAACAAAATTAGTGGCACCTTTATCCCCACCAATTTATTTCGCTGGGAAGAACCAGGGCATATGACTCATTCAGGGAAAGAGGTTACATCATGAATAGGTGCTGTGTGAAACACACCACAAGCAGGGAGAGGAAGACTTTCCACTAGGGATCGGCACAGACCCAATCTTACACCTCTTTAAAGAGGTGAAGGGTAGAACAGTGAATGTGTTCTATTTTGATCAACAGATGATGGTGTATGTTCGCCTAAAGTTCAGGGGTGAAGATGACAGGATCAGGAAGCAAGTAGCAGCCAAATAAACTCTCAGCTCTGCTATTCATCTTGCCATGCTTATGCGGTGTATACTAATGGGCTTCCTGCAGGTTGCTCTATGCTCTAGCCGATTTCCCCAATGGGAGAGCTTCCTCTCCGCAGCAGAGCCAGACTGTGCTAATTCTGGAACCATCTAGGTCTATGGGCCCAAGCTACACCAAGCTCCCATGTGGGAGGGGCCAGCCATGTAGGAAGCTGACAAGAAGATGAACCCCTGAAAGAAAAAAGAGCATCTGTATAACCCAAGGGGTTATGTGCTGGGAGCAGAGTGCAATTGTTTTCCTCATTTCCACCGGCTTGTAAAGCTGATCCACTATCAGCAGCAGACTGTTATGCCATGAGCATGGCAATGAGCTGCTTTCTCTGAGCCTTTTGACATTTCTTGCTATGTAATAGCAAGCAAAAAGCTATTAAGCTGGTAATCAATTGATGTATCCAGAGGGAAAACGTATTCTAAAAGCACAGGCGTTATTTAACATGATTGAAAGTTTCTTATTTGAGGTGCTTACCTGGGATTTGACAAGGTTTATTTCTTTTGGGACAAAGACTGCTGCATTTAATTTTCTGAATTACTTATCTGTAAAAGGGCAAAACAAGACAGACGTTTAAAAAAAACTAACACAGATAAATTTCAGTACTGTTCAATTAATCAGACCAAAACTGTCCACACACTGAGATTCTTTGTCTTCTCTTTTTCACATTCCCTTTCTTTTATTCAATACTTTTGGTGAGATGAGGGTTCTAAAACTTATTTCTCAAATCTTTTCTGTGTGTGAGCTGTCCAATACAAGCTGATTTGGTGTTGATAGGCCTTACAGATTATCACAAGGGTGACGCCAGCACCCAGCTCTGACTCATCCATGCGCCCCAGGATGGTCTTGAAAAGACAGCTGTGGGGTGAGACAGAGGTCATCACAGCCACACATCAAACCACATTACATCATCAAACAATGAAAACCTCTTGTAAGTGAAGGTCCTGCAAAGCACCAGAACATACTGTACAGAGCGCCTACACCTTCTATTAGAGCTAAGTAAATTACTGTAAAGATAGGTCAGTTTTCATTTTTTATGTGTATTCCTGGTGTTATGCGAGTGGAGATTAAATTTTATCGAACACTATAATTTGGTGGGGCGCCTGGGTGGCAGAGAGGAAAACCACTTGGCCACCATCACAGCAACCTGGGTGAGCAAGTCTCAGTATCAGCCTTTCCAAACTGTCAGGAATAAAAAGGAAATAGTGAATATATCAGTTGCAGATTAAATTAGTACCCTGAAAATAGCAGTGCAATTCTGGACATAAAATCTATCAGCCACATTACAAACATCATTTATGAGATGTGCCTCAGCTGTGTTACCCTGCAGCAATCCAACATGCACAGAAGCAGTGCATTGTAGAAAATAATAATATAATGTAAGATGCTGATAGGTTTTCTTTGTAGCAACTTATCACACACAAACAAGGAATGTGATTTTGAATGCAAATTGTATCTAAATGGTACATAACAATGAAGCAGCTCAAATACATGTTAGTGAGGAAGGAGTCTTTCAGTTGAATTTCAGGTCTTCCTAGAAGCAAAACTCTGTTATGGATACCAAATAAAGAACTCCTCTGCATTCCTAAAAAAGACTAAGGTACTGGGAAAGTTTCATCTCATGTGCATGAAGAATGACTTAGCTGCAAGGAGCTGCTCTTAAAGTCAAAACAGAAAGAGCTGCGTGTGTGTATGGTCACTTTCTCTCCATCCTAGTCTATGCATATGCAGAGCCACAACGGACTTGTAAAGGAAAAAGAGAATTTAACTGCTCCCGCTCATTTCACAGATTTTCCAGACAAATAATGTCAGGTTTGTGCCCGCTAGCGCCAACCCTCTGTCCGTCCTGTTCTCTCTGGCCTATAATTACATGCCATTCATTTGATTTGTTCATTAGTTTAAGCCTCGGCTGGGTAGAAGCAAAACGGAACCCTCTTATTAGTGGTTCATGACTCTACTCTCTCCATGGTGAGCTCTGGAGCTACGGTGGAAAACATCAGTGAAGCTGAGGGAAAGGGGAAACTGGAGGGAAGACCTTATTTTAACCCTAAGTACACATCTATATGACAAGAGATAGCAGATAATGCATGTGGTCACAGCACTACATTTATGACAAATTTTCTTTAGTTAAATCATGACAAAACACATGATATACAGATACATTAAAACATGATAAATTAAAAAAAATAATAATAAATTAAAAAAAAAAACATGATAATTTAACCTGAAAAAAAGGAATAAAATGAGTTATTTATTCCCTTCCTTTTTTTTCAGGGTGATTTATTAATTTGAATGCTTTTATGGTATAAATCAAATTGCTTAATTCCTATCAAGCATTGAAAAATGTTTTTTATCCCATACTTCAATATCAAAAGTAAATCTTTTCTGCATCATTGCATGCAGCATATACACAGGTTTTACACATTTATTACCAATACTATGTTAACAAGCAACTTCAAGTTGCGGTAAACAGATTTATTTTTCATCTTGTCAGACTTACGTTCAACCACACTGATGCAAGTATATTTGACTGTTTGTATAAAATCTTGAAGAGGTGAAAAGTTAAGCAAAACAATTGTACTGTGATGTGTAACTTTCTTTTTTTAATATGGAAAAGTGGGACTGAAAAACAGAACAATTCAGGAAAAACCAGTACTGAAGCCTATAAATCAGCATTGGTAATATTAGAACTTTCAAACAATACCAGCCCTGGTAAGAAATATATTCAAAAACTATTATGGTCATTCATCTGCTATCTATGCATATTTCCATAAGATATTTTATGTTTTATAATAACACCTGTGTGTATTTTATAGTTAATTCATCATAGAAAGGTGAATGCCAGCGCTGTCCATTCAGTTCTTTCAAATCAAACCAAATCCGATGCCCATTAATATGCATATGTATGTAAATTATCATAATTTTCCATATTAATTATTCAACTAAGGCAACTGACTATAAAGCCAGTTATTGTCACAAACAATCCAAAGCTACACAATGAGGAAAAATAGAAAGAGAAGATATTTTTGTACTTTTCATGTTTGACTGCACTAAGAGGGATGACTAATTGCTTTAGCTTTTGTAAACTTTCCCACTGACAATTTCAAAGAAAGCAAAGTGAAATAAATATAGTACCTAAAAACCTCTGCACAAAATAGGGACAAATGAGTCCATAAATCACAGAGGTATTATTAAAGCAGAAGGCCACCTAATGCATGTTCAGTGTTCTTTACAGTAGATCTACACACATGTATTGTGACCCACATACTGTAAGTACATTATTGTTTTTTCAGTTCATTATTCACCATGTGTCAAAACAACAGAAGAGGTCACTAAGAGGTAAATATTTCATGTGTTGTGAATGAAAGTCAGAACAAAGGTACACAAACTACAACCTTTTTTACACACAGAGATCAGATGAAAGCTGGTTTAACACCAACAGGGAAGCATTACACCCCCGTGGTTTGCATCCACATGAAAAGCAGAGCTCCACTGAGAGTTGCAAGAGAAGAGATCTTCAAAACACTTCCTGCATGGTTCTGCCTAATAATGTTAGGAAGAAGGGCTTTAAGCCATTGGTCTATGCCCTACCCTTCTACCAAATATCATGATAATCAGTGTGGTACTACCTCTGCATAAATGCTCACAAAGAACAGACAAACAATCAGACTTGAGTGAATAGATTTCCTCCTTGGCTGAAGTAATTATTTTCTTCCTATTCAATGTACAGCCGCAGCAAAAACCAGTGGCATCACCGAGTGTGGCAGGAAAAAGAACCTTTATGCTTCATCAGGGTGTCAGTACCCACTCCTTACACAATTACTGGATATGCTGTCGCTGTAATTAAAGTCTCTTTTCAGCACTCCACACACCATGACCTTTTCCAAGGCAAACATTCATTGTCTCAGTTAAACCCTAGGTCCCTCCACTGGGACATAAATGGACATTTTTATGTTGGTGAAAAAGAAAAATGCACGCATGTAACAGCAAGCATTGAAAAAGTGTGTCATTGTCTATGTCTGCAGGCTTTAACCATCTTCAAGAGTAGGTGCCAGCAGCAAGTTTGGCAATGAACACTTGAAGAGATAGAATACCCTAAATAGGCACCATCATTACCTATAATCAGAGGATATGCAAATGATAGAGATGTTCCCCTGACACTGCAGTGCCACTCGTCTATTCGCTCCCTGGGAGCTCTGCTGTCAGCATTCAAGCAGAAGAATGGGAGTGATAGCAGAGAGGGCTGTTTGTTTAACATGTCACTAGAACAGCAGTGTGGAGAAGGAGGGACCAGATGGAGAGGCAGAGCAAGCAGGATATCCATCTAGAAAGGGTATTGTCCTCTCAGTCATTCTCGTACATCTAAAAACCACTGGCTGAACACGGCAGCATTGAGAACAGAGGCTAAAATGTCTACATCTTACTGAGACTTGCACACACCTGCCTATCACACAATGTTAGCTAAAGTTCACTAGTCGTTCTGATTCGCTTAAAAATGTATCATACACAGGCAAGAAATTTGATTACACACCACATACTTTCAGTTTCTCTCCCACGGCACCTTGCAGAGGCAAAATGTGCACATACACACAAACCGTGTGCCCCTTGTCTATGAAATGACACCCAATTTTGTTCTCATTTAAGCTTTTTATATTCAGTAAGAGGGTGAGGTACATAGGGCCTAAAGCTGTCTTGGGTCATTAAACCACACATTCTCTTTTCTTCTTTCAGAGTGTGTTTTCTGGCACTTGCAGCAGGCAAAGCTGACAGATTAGACAAGGGGGTTCCTTTACAGGCTGGCTGTGGGCTTCCAGAGGGTGGGTTGCTCGCTGGTGCTTGGGGCAGCAAAACCACGCCTGTCACTGTTTGACGGGCCAATCCAGAAGTGCGGTCGTAGGGAGGTATGATTGATGATATTATGTACTCACACAGGATCTAAATGCCAGCACACTCCTGTGATTTAATCCCTGTTCCTTCATCCAACATCCAGTCATAGCAGATGGGCCTCGCTGCACAACACCTCTCGTTCCCTGAGGCCAACGTCATAAGTGTCAAGACCACCATTCCTAATCAATTCTCGGAGGCAGCGCTAACTGAATATAGGAGTGAATTACCCATCATTTTTCAATCATAGTACAGCGATACAACATAACTCTAACTGATCTGACATTAGTTTTAATTTCCTGTCAATCTATTTATGAGATTAGAGTAGAGAAGCTCGAGAGGGATTTTTTTTGCAACCTTGGTGTCCACCCATACAAAAAATGTTTTCCATAAGCTGCACCATCGTTGCCTGCATTGATAGAAACCAGGATACACGTTAAATTAATAATAAGGACAGGTATGAAGAATATGTAGCTTTCCTTGAACCCAAAGAAGCACAACATCCTGAATAATGAAGTAAATGAATGCATTTAGTTATACACAAATAAAACATTCAGTCCTTCATCTGTCCGCTTAAACCATCCCGTTTGACAAGACTGACCCCTAGCGGTGATTCAAAAAACTACATAACATTTCCTCAAATACCCGGTTTAATTGTCAGTGCCACAGACATATTAATCCATTTGTGTCATGTTACAAAGCAAAGCTCGTAGGTCAGGTTATACATTGACACCATGTCTGTTAACAGCAGCATGAGAGTCAAAGCTGTCAGCCAATAAATCCAAGAATAAGCAGAACTACACCACCAAGATTAAGCCAACCATCTCCTAGTCAGACCACAAAGACTTCATTGTACTTGGACAGCATATAAAGAGGAGAAAGAAGCACGGATTTGGCTGTGATTTTCTATTACAGTTAGCTCTCACTGGCTTGTGAAATTTTTTTCAAATGAACAAGAGGTACTCCATGATAATGACTATATGCTACAGAGAGAAATTATGATATGAACTGAAGACTAATTTTAAAGAATTACTGATATCATACAACAATAAAATGGGGGAAAAACAGATAGCTGTACATCAACTGTATAACCATGTTTAGCAAATAATACAGCAAACAGCATTTGTGAGATATAGGACTAAGCGATACGGACAAAAATGTCTCGATGTAAATATTTAATGGCAATATATTATCTATGTATTAAGCAAGTTACATTTTCAGCTATGCAAGATGTTTCAAAAATAGACAGCAGCAAAATATAAATATATATGGGTGAAACTGGACAAGAACACCACATAATCAAACAGATATAAAGACATTCAATACAGTATCAACATTAATGCTGTACAATGCAATGATATGATACAATGCTCTGTGTATAGCTGCCGTATCCAAACATACACATACATAGCGTTAATATTATATGTGAATTCTTTTTCAGGATTAAAAATTGTAGGAGAGTGTTGGCACACTGAATGTAAAATGCATAGTAGAGGTAAAAGATGAGACAAAAAGATAAAAAAAAAATTCAATATACATTAAATACTGTTCCTACAGGTTTCTACAAATCAAATTTAAGACTTTTTAAGACATTTTTAAGACCACTTGGAACAAAGCTGAATGCCTGCTTCAGAGCCGTACTGGCAAAAATCTATAGCCCCTATAATTTAGGAAAATGTATTTATTTACTCCACCGCTTTCATTCCCATTGTTCCGAGTCATTTGTCACCAAGGGCTGCAAATTTAGCAATAATTGGTTTCTAATTTCTATATAAATTGTTGGGTTGGAACTGAGTCAACTAATGATAGTTTCTTTGCAGCTTGAACATTTAACAGACACATTTAAACATAGTGAACAACTTCATGGCAACATAACTTAAGATGTACCATATCAGATTAAATACCTTTTAAATACTTTTTTAAAGGTATTAAATTTGTAAATTCAAGACATTGGACTTTAAGACCCTGCAGGAACCCTGTTGCAGATGTTTTGACACACCTTTGTCTTCTGCAGAGTAGAGGACAGAAATAACAGATATACATCCTAAATTTGTTGGAGGTTCTCATTGGAACCAGGTTGATATGACATTGAAGTCTACAGTCAAATGATACCAGTGTCAAAGTAGCACATCCTATCCACCACATGTAAGAAGACACACCATCACCCACAAACAAAAAATGAAGAAATTAAGAAATATAACAAGACAAAAAGACATGGAAGTTGTGACAGGAAGTGAAAGATAAAATAGGAGAACACACAAATAAAATATGAAACAATAGGAAAACAACAACAAAGGAAAAGACGCAAAACATAAAACACACATAACAAGACACAAATGATGCAAAAGTAACAAAAGGAAACAAGTAAAGGACATAACAGGATAAAATCATATAAAAGACACAATGACAAACATGGCTTAAAAGATGTGACAAGACATGAAACACATAAAAAAGAGACTTTCAGACAGTGTTTTGATGCTTAAAGAGTATGTGAAAATGTGGTCATCATGGCAATTCAATATGTTTGTTGATAGAACGTTCTGAAGAGACATGAAAAAGATTTCTTAGGGTCTTGAGCTGAAAATATTGCCTCAAAACTCTACACTACATATGCACTACGTGTAGCCTTGTATCATCCCATTTAACATTAATGAGTGTCTCTCTGAGGGAGAGAGCAGGAAAAATGAAATACCAAAGTGAGTCTCATGCCATTTGCTTTACATAGTTTGTACTGAATGTAAAAAAAACTGAATCCTACATAGAACAACACAATATATGGAGTCTGTTTAATATACTGCCTATCCCTAGGTCCTTTTTTTATCTTTTACTATGAAACAATCTCACAAAATCCCAATATTAGACATAACATGTAAAGTGCCAACCTCAGTTCTTACAGCAAAGACACAAGTACAGGATTCTCACAGAAAGAAAAACTTACCTGAGCATCTGAAGATACATGACCTCTGATCAAGGAAGTAGTTGCCTGTGATGCATCATTGGTAGTGACAAATTATCATCAATATCACTCTACCACATTATCATCAATCTCTCTCTCCAAGACAAAAGTATCCCTCCATGCTAAATCGCGAAATCGATATATTTCTATCACTGAGAGAAATTGGTCTGCTAGGGATCTCTGTGGCTGAGTAATGTGAAATCTATTGTAGGTTAGTCCACATGGCCTGGACAAGATCAAAGACAAGACCTTGGAAAACTTTGTATTGATTAACGGCCACAAGAATGTCACTGAGGGGTGAAAATGTGAGAGGAATCTGAAAGACTGAGATTAACATTTGAGTAATGATCATTGTTTCTTGATCTTACATAATAACTGGTTAAACAAAAACAAGTAGTGTGTAATGTCAATTGTTGAGTTAAAATATGAACAAGTGGATTGAAAGAGAATTTCCCTCACAGGTTGATGTAGGAACAAAAACCTTGTGTTCTAATTCTAAAACCCAAACCAATGAAGCGACGATGTGAAGCTTACTTTCACAGAATTCATTAATGAGCAAGTTTAATTATATATTTAAGTCATACACAATTTCAGTGTCTGCCACATAAATGTAGACGCATCAGAGGCTCTATGTTTCAGATGTGCATTTTTGACAATGCTACTGCACAACACTGAGACAGAAATGTTGATTAGAATTTATTAAAAAGACTCTGAGTAACCCATTAGTGGGCTGAAAATGATTTAATTCAGATGTGATGATGCAGTCAGACATAGTAATCCAATTGTAAGTCCAGTGAATATTCACATCTCTTTTTGTAATGCACATCATGAGGATTGATGTTTTTGGTTTTTTTCCATTTTTATGTTCTATAGGTTCAGCTGGTGTAGCCTGATTTTGCTTTCTAAATAAAGGTAGTTCTGATTTATCCTGTGCAGTAATACATCAAATTGAAGATACAATACAATAAGCTGCTTTAAGAATCCTTGTGTATTCGTCTCTTGAGTGGTGAGGTCGGTGAAGTGTCATTTTTTTTTCAGTACACCCAGGCTTTTAACAGTTGAGACACACTTACCTTAGGCCACTTGGGATTAAGCTCACAAGCCTTTTCGGCATCATCCAGAGCAGACTGGTACTGTCCCAGTTTGAGGAGCGCTGCTGAACGGTTACTATACAGGATGCAGTTCTGTGGGTCAGCTTGCAAAGCGTCGCTGTACAACCGAACGGCCGCCTGAAAGTCCCCACGCAGACACGCTTCATTGCTCTGTTGGACTTTCTCCATGAACTCTGCTTTGCTGAGGCCATACCTAACCCCTTCATCACCAGCCACACATCGGAGAGGTCTTCCTGCTGTTCGAGAGCCAAAGATTGAAAACTGAAGGTAGAAAAAAGACAGTGTTGTCAGTCTGGCACAAAGGTTTTATTTTACCACTAGAAATGCCCTGAGGTAAGACACTTAATAAGAAATGAATGAAGTGACTCATTGGTCAGTGGTATCATATATATAATATATACTGTAAGCAGTTGTATTACATCTACTACTGAAACCCAAATAATAAATCAAACTGGAAATATGCAAAATCAAAGTGTGAAAAATAAAATGTCTTTGTGAATATTTTGACACATAAAAGAAAAATCCTCAAGGACTCATGTGATATCACTTTTGCTCAGTCCTTAGAATTTTTCTGGGTTTTCACATCTGCTCCACACATGACCTACAGTTGTTGCTAAAATTCAAGTGGGGTTAATTTGATAATCGCACTTCTGACTATGAAGGAAGGATTAATCATGGTTTAGGGAGTCTTTTTTTCTTTCATATCCTGTCTGCTCAAAATAAACCTTATCTTGATGTTCACTTACAATGCATATCCCACATTGTGTTTACACAGTGGCTTAGACACACAACAACACTCTTCATTACACTGATATTGAAAAGATAAGACAAATCAAGGCCAGTTGCAGGAGGAGGCAGGATTTCATCTGTTATTGTTCCTATTTATATTCCCCTTGGCTACTCATTTACACCAAAGGGCAGCACAAACCATTTGATTTAAGTCTTAACTGCATCCATCCAATAAAGCCTGACTGATTAAGTAGATGAGCGCCTTATCCATTTAACAGGAATGGTTTGCTGCTAAGCATTACTGAATCATGAAATTCATCTCGGGTTGCATGCTTTTTGGCCCAGCTTCCATTATACCTCTTTCTTACCACACCTCCTCAGACTAAATTCTGGGATAGGGCAGGCTTGGTAATTACTTCCAGAGGCCCAGGGAGTCGACACAGCAGACACGAGGGCTTTGGGTATCAAATAGATTCAACATCAAGTTACACTGTAGTACCAATCAGCTACACTCTCCTGCTCAGTGACCCTCATCTTTCCACAGATGCAACTAACCATTATTTTCATTGCTGATTATTCTGTTTTCTCTTGGTTAATTTGTCAGTCAATCAGGTAGTTATATGTTCACAAAATGGTGAAAAATATCAATCAAATATTGAGACGATTTCTTCAAATTCTGGAACCAAAATGCAAAGATACTCAGTTTACTGTAATAGAGAAATAAAAAGACAAATGACTGAGTTTGATTTAAGTGATTCTCCAAATAATAATTGATTCATTTATTATTAATTAACTGACCAATCTGGTAACTACAGTCACACATAAAGTTGGAATAACACATTCCTCTATTTATTCCTATTTAAACACAGAATAAATCAGATTGTCCCAATCATTTTATGAGAAGTGGTAAAATACTTCATGGGCAACAATGTATTAATATGATTTAATCACATCGCACACAGTTACCATGTGCCACTGCGTCAGCATTAGTTCTTGCAATAGCTAATGTAAACATATTGGAAACATGCAGCTTGTCAAAAGCATAGTTTTAATGATTGTAATTTGGGTAGAAGATGCATATTTGTTTTGCATATTTTAATCTAGATTACTGGAATATTTATCAACAGCTCAGAGAAGCAGGAGTAGGCCTATGTAACAGATTAATGTGACTGGAGTATGTTGCGTCTCTTACGTTTCAATAAAAAAAAAAAAAAAAGGAATCACTCTTCAGTCATTGAACTCTGCCAAGCATTGTTCCATTCTCCAATCCCACATGCTCCCTTCTGCACATGCTCAGTTCCATCGAGGTCAAAACTGGATGTTTCAGCAATAGAATAAAACACATCCAGGGCATGACATGTTGAAACTGCCAGGAACTTAGTTTTGTTTTTGCTTTGGTTTTGTATAACAACAAACAAAAATTTACATTTGCTTGAGTCTCTAATATTTTGAAATGCAAAAAAGATTTTTTTTTTTTTTTTTTTTCCTCAAATATTTCATATTTGAGAGTGCCTAAAATTTTAAGGGTGTCTGAAAACTTTTTTGCACAACTGTACAGTGCACCTAAATCATATAATGGTAAGAAACATATGTAAAAGGATTACAACGCTGCAGCATCAAACACATCATCATCTAAAACCCCTCAGTGGAGGCTTGTATTGATGCTGTTGAGTCTCAAAAAGAGTCAACCCACCTCTCAGACACACACCAGGCTGAGGCACTGTCATCTACAACACACTGACAGCACTGCCTTGCAAACTGACATTTAAAGGTTTGCCTCCACAGAAATACCAGGACACGCATCTATAATAGATTAGTGCCTCGAGGGCCAAGTAGCAATGTAGGATTTCCCCTCAGACAAACTTTTTCGCCAGCTGACTTCACTTATTACCAAGGTCAGAAAGGAGGAACTAATCAGAGGGATTTTAAGTGTGTGTCGTTTCATCTGCTGTAACATACCAGGCTTTCTATGAGGGCACCAGTGGGCAGGAAGGGTGGAGAAAGAAAGATAATGAGAGCCTCTGCCAACACACACACACACACACACAGCCAAGTTAATCATAAGGACTCAGGAATTACCTCAAGTCAAAGATAGACTGGCTTTGTTGCTTTGTTCAACACACGCTATTTTGTGTCCTCTGCTCATGCAATACCAAAAATAAGATTTCCTACAGTGATCTGCATGATTTCATGTTGACATTTTCATCATATTTGCATTACTAATATATGCGCCAGGAGAGCCCACACATTTACTGTGCAGCTCGGTACAATATGCATGACTGGAAAATCGATACAAGACTTTTTACGAGGTTTTCGCAGGAATAGTCATTTGGTATTTCCTGTCTGAAACCAGAGATAAAGCGTATTTTTCCAAAGTCCAGTAGAATGCTAACCCCTCCAAACATGGCAGCTCACATGACAGTGTATAAATGTGTTGCTTTTCAGTGTATTTACCTTTTCTTTCAGAGTCGGTTGCTTCTCCATCCTGTCTTCTGTTTCGACGGGTTATCGCTCTCATCCCACCCCAGTCCTTATTCACTTACTACCGACTGATAAAAGCATCAACAGCGGTTGAAAACGTCTCTAAATGTCCACGCTGTAATGCAAACGGCGGCGAGCACCGAGAAATATTCACGAAGACAGAGCTGTGGAGCGTTCAGGAGAAACTTTTCTCAAGAAAAGTGCGCCATGTTGTCAAATCTTTTCCTTTTTTTTTTTTTTTTTTTTTTTCTTGCCTTTTTCCTCGTGTTGCCATAGCGGATTTCAGAGCGCTGTGGAGTAGGAGAAGGTCTGCAGGAGCTGGAGGAGGGACACAAAACTACAGTATATTCATGCCTCGTGTTTGTTTGGCAAAATATTTAATAACAGTTTACAAGCTGACGGACGCGCAATTAACCGTCAGGTAACGCGCGCCCACCTGCACCATAATGAGGTGCCTGTGCACGCGCTCTTATTAAGATGCAACACCTGGGAAACTGTTATTGTCCTTAACATGACAGCCCTGCATTATACATGGGGGGTTTACATAGTGTAGCGACAGTCATCCCTGTAAATTTTAAGATGTCAGTAAAGTTTTGGAATAATTTAGATAATAATTTAAATTTAATAAACAACTCTCAACGGTTCTATTCATAGAATAGAATAGAATAGAATAGAATAGAATAGAATAGAATAGAATAGAATAGAATAGACAATCAGGACAGTGCAACAGTTAACCAATCAGGGCTCACAAAATAAGAACAGTCAAAAGAGAAAAATAGTACAAGTAGATATAGAATTAAAGTAGAAAGTATAGACTCTGTAAAACACAACCAAAAAAATCTGTAAGATCAACACACAGTATATATACCACTTACAACAGCATTAACAATTAACCAAACAGTAGTGCAAAAAGCTCAGATAAAAACTGAAAAAACTACGATAAGGAAAATAATACAAATAGTGGAAATAATTCACTTAACTTAAGTAAAAGCAAAAAAAGTATGTGAGCTCAACAGCCAATCTCAGTAAAAGTGCAATAAAATACAATATATTATACAACTCAACTCTGGTAAACAAAAAAAGTACATTCCCAGATAAAAACATAAATACACGAAAGAGATAAAACACACAGCTTCATAAAGTGCACAAACTAAGTATGGTTCTGGTAAAAATAATCCTACACCTACTTCAGGAGAAAGACACCAACACTCACCGGTGAACACCCATTAAGACAGCGGACAGTTTCAAATGGGTGTTCACCTCAACAATAAACTGGACTGGGCCCTGTACAAGAAGTGCCAGACTCGCCTCCACCTTCTGAGGAGACTGAGGTCCTTTGGAGTGTGCAGACCTCTGCTCAGGACCTTCTACGACTCTGTGGTAGCCTCTGCTGTCCTCTACGCAGAGGACAGCAGCACAGAGCAGGACAGAAAGAGACTGAACAAGCTGGTCAGAAGGGCCTGGGCTGTCCTGGGCTGTCCACTGGACTCTGTGGAGAAGGTGGGTGAGAGGAGGATGTTCACCAAACTCACATCCATCATGGACACCAGCTCTCACCCACTCCAACAGACTGTTGAGGAGCTGAGCAGTTCCTTCAGTGGACGACTGAGACACCCTCAGAGCAGGAAGGAGCACTACCGCAGGTCCTTCATCCCCACAGCTGTCAGACTTTACAACGCCACTTTGTGATTGTCTGTCAATCAACCAATTTATGTGCAATAATAACCTCTGCAATTATCCTCTGTATCCACTTTATCAACCACAACTACCTCCTGTGATTGGACCGTCACATCCATCTGCTGTGCACTAAAGAGATTTGTATAATTGTATATAGTAACTAAGAGAGTTTTTACTTTTATTGTATTTTATATTGTATTTTATTTTTAATTTCTCACTTGCATGCACTTTTCAATTTTTTTTTTTTTGCACAACTATGAGAAAGTGTAACTGTGAATTTCTCAAGTGTGAGATTAATAAAGTATTTTATCTTATCTACATCCTAAAATATGTAGGTGAAAACAAAGATTAAAGTTACAGTAATACAGTAATATTAAAGCTGATTATATCTTTTGTTATTATACTGGAAATATTACCTATCTAATGCAAGGTATATGCGATTATTTTATGACTGACTTTTATTATTCTCATAACAGTAAATGAGTCAGATTGATGAAACAGCACAAAATGGTTCAATGCAGCTCCTCACCAGCAGGTGGAGTAACAACCCTCTGAAAATCAGCTGATGACTGTGAGGAGTTTTTTTTTAGACCTGGTAAATGATCATGCGATTATGAAGTGGAAAATGATACTTTTAAAACAGTAATCTAATTTATTCATGATTCAACTGGGCATATTTGAAAGCCATGTGATACTTCTGCATACATATAACCTATACCTTTTTTTTATTGTATTTATTTAATGAAAGGAAGTCATTATTGAAACAGTCCTAGAAATACATTACACCAACAGCAGAGCAAGTTAAACAATCCTGGTAATTGTGCGGACTCATCCCTGCAGATGTTAATGGTGTTGTGCATGTAATGTAATCACCTTTATAACAGTATTTTCATATATAGTCTATATAGTAATTTTCAAGGCCCTGCAATATCACTCCACAGGCAAACTGTTCAGATTGAAATTATTAACCCATAAAGACCCAAACATCCACCAGACATAAAGGGTTTAATACCTGTTGATCATTTAATCCCATCTATACATGTAAATAATTGCTGTAAAATACGGTTATTCATCTTTTCATGGTCATCAGATATGACCTATTTAGACACTCAGAGCCTCTGTAGAGAATAGATTAACCAGAAAAAACCATCAATGACAATGGATCAATAGCAGTGGATGAACACAATTGGTTGAGGTTCAGTTATTGATATATTTTTCTGAAAAAGTAACTTTCTTCAGTTTTCTCTGTTTCTGATATAATAACCCTCAACTTTAATCTGAGCTTTAATGAATATCTACATGATTGTTAAATTAAACAAGAAAATACCTAACTTTCCCTGAAAAAAATGGGAAGTAGCCTACATAGGATAATATTAATGATTTTTTTTTTTTTTTTTTATAAATCGCTTAAGAAAAGCTAAATATTGGGAACTGACACAATGGGTTAAAGATGATTCATGTCCAAAGCAGTTTGTTTTTCACAACCTGAAGCAGTAATTAGACTAACTGTATTCAATTATTTTATATCTTTTTTTTAAATGCATGTTAGAACTCTTCAGATATACAGTAGGAATACCAATCATATTAATATTTCAATAGCTCCTTGTATCAATACAGTATTAATATCAGCCAAGGCCTACAATTAATAATTCATCTAATAACATTGTACAGCATATAATGGATGACCATTTGTCCAAACACATGGGGAAAATCTTTAATCAGCATTAATCATGTTTTTATTTGTGATGTTATCCTCTTCATTATTTTAATAATTTTCAGAAATGCAATGCAAATGTCATCATATTATGAACTATTTTTCCTTTCAGAGATCAGTGCATGCCCAGTCTTCTCATCACAAATATTCACTATATGATTTTCTGGAGATATCCTGGTGAATTAACCCACTTTAATGAAACCGAACCCTGTTATCTCGAGATTATGAAACGCCCGTTTGTAACCACGTGACAATAAATATTCTATTATTAAATTAAACATATCCAAGCCTGTCGGTTCTAAGTTTGCACATATGAAGTATTTTCTCTGCTCTTGTTGAGGCAGCAGGTCAGAACACCGGATCATTCAGGTTTGAGCCGTGCACTGTGCGTAACTGCTGGTACCCGCTTTTGGTAGTTGGAGATCCGGGCGAAAATAGTAGCGACTCTTTTGGTAATACCAGCATGTCTGCTTTTCCTTTAGAGGGGAGAGGAACACTGAGAGTGCATGGTGTCAAAGCGTCACTGAGGGCTTCTGTCAGGGTAAGAAAAGGTTAAATTATGTAAGAATGGCCAAGAAAATAAGCTGGTAAAGTTTATGTCCTTTATAAAAGCTGATTATAAAACCTCTATTTATATTTGATTTATAATGGGAACCCATGCAGACAGTTATTTTATATATATTTATTTATTTATTTGCACTATGGACATTAAATATAAATATCTGATAAAACATTTGTCTCTGACTCATCCTGAATAATAGTTTGATGAGTAAGAAAATGAGGTGAATTCTGATCATGTGAATATCCTTCATCCTAACACAAATTTCATCCTCATTGTTACTGGGAGGGGCCTAGAGGCTGAATGCTGAACATTGATTGGTCCAGAAATGGGCTTCCTTTGCCAAGCCCACATCAGTAGTAGGTATAAATACTCTATATGCAATGCATTTAGATTGTACAGGATAAAGCAAAAGGAGGTTTGGGTCAGTCACAGGAGCACGGTTTATAATCTGGTCATCCATCTGAATCTGGTAGGTGAAGTTTTTTTTTTTGTTTTTTTTTTCTAAAGTCTTTAAGTATGTGCTATGGTTTTATTTCTGATTAGTACTAGACATAGATAAGACAATGAAGTAAAAATTTACCAGCAAACATCAACTTGTGGTTTTGAATTATTTTCTCCACAGTAACCATATAGGCTGTGAAAACATGTTTGTGCCAATGGAACATATTATTCTACTTCTATGTTCCACAGTGAGATGAAGACCCAGCATCCCCTCCATGTTGCCACCCCAGTGAGGCAGAGCCTCGCCTTGACCAAAGTGGCCGGGACAAGTATCTTCCTCAAACTGGACTCATCTCAGCCCACTGGATCTTTTAAGATAAGAGGCATTGGACACCTTTGCAAAACGGTGAGTAACTGTTTTCTCTGCTGTGATGATGGCAAGTGCACAGTTAAACAAACCAGTTAAGACCAGTTTCATTTCAGCTCCAGCCTCAACTCTTATCAACTGTGATGTTTGTGATTTTTTTTCATAGTGGGCAGAGAGAGGATGTCAGCGTTTTGTCTGCTGTTCTGGTGAGCAACAGAAACAAACAAACAAACAAGGATCAGTTCTAGTTCAGTACTGTGTTCAGTTGTATAATCTCGGTCATGGTCGTTGCCTACAGGTGGAAATGCCGGTATGGCAGCTGCTTATTCTGCACGTCAGCTCGGGATACCTGCAACCATCGTTGTCCCCAGTGTGACACCAAACCCCACCGTGGAGAGGCTGAAGGACGAGGGAGCCAATGTGGTCATTCATGGCAAGGTGAATTCATCTATTTCAGAGTCTTTTTTTTTGGAACTTTCTTTTAGTTTTTAAGGTCTAACTCTAATATTTTCATTTATGTTATAGATGATATTAAAGTAAAACACATCTTCAACACAAGCAGAATAAACCTAATATGTGCAGCATTCTTCTCTCTGTTTAAAAGAGAAGAAAGATCATTATTTGACTGAAATGAAGTTGTGTTCTGTCTTCTTCAGGCTCTTAATGAAAGTATTGAATATGGACAGCAGCTTGTTGCTAACAATCCCGGCTGGATATTTGTCTCTCCCTTTGACGACCCCCTCATCTGGTGAGACCCCCTCAACCTGCTCTTCTGAGCTCATGACAGGGTTTTATTGAATTTTAGCTCTATCTTTGTCAGAAGACACATTCTTCTCTTCTCTAAGGGAAATTAAATTGGTTCACAATGTGTAAATGACTGATAACAGCATCTGTCTTATCACACTTTCCCAATCAAGTCCATGTGTGAAACAGATGCAAAGACCTAATTGAGGTGTTATGTCAGATGCATTCTATCTTATCATTGTGGTTTTACCAGATATGCAGGTGACACCTGGGAAGTCACTAACACTTCCATTGATAGACCCCATTATATTCATGAAACTTGTATTTATGGTACAATTCCTTCTTTAAAAGGAAGAGAAAACAAGTCAGGTGTTGATATATGTTTTTCCTTATTGGTGTTTGTGCTGAACACTAACAGGACAGGGTTGTGTGTGTATGTGCAGGGAAGGACACACATCACTAGTGAAGGAGCTTAAGCAAGACCTGAGGGAGAAGCCAGGAGCGATAGTGCTGTCGGTTGGAGGAGGTGGCCTGCTCAATGGAGTGGTGGAAGGCCTGCGTCGTGCTGACTGGGCTGATGTGCCCATTATAGCCATGGAAACCATGGGCGCCCACAGCCTCAACGCAGCCATGAAGGCTGGAGAACTAGTCACTCTACCCGCAATTACCAGGTACACAACTCAACCCATGTAAACCAAAATAATACCACTACTTTTCAACATTTTGTGTATTTTGCTTCATTTCTGTGATTCTTTGCTCTCCAGCATTGCAACAACATTGGGTCTGACCCGAGTGTCTGCACAGACTATGACACTAGTGGAAGAGCACACAGTTTTCTCAGAAGTAGTCACAGACCAGGAGGCTGTAAAAGCTGTCGAACGCTTTGTAGGTGAGTAAAGTCTGTGCCAGACTGAACAGATGCACAAAGTGCCAAGATCTGAGCTAGATCACCTGTGAGACTGATCTCATTTGGTGTCTGTTCTTTCTGCAGATGATGAGAAGGTCCTGGTGGAACCTGCCTGCGGCGCTGCCCTCGCAGCTGTGTACTGTGACATTATCAAAAGGCTGCAGGATGAGGGCAAACTGACCAAGGACCTGGGCCCTGTGGTGGTTGTGGTGTGTGGCGGCAACAACATCAGCATGGAGCAGCTCAGGAGGCTGAAAAAACAGCTTGGCATTATTTAACATGGTGAACGAGCTGAGGGTTTTTTGTTATCTGTACTCCAATGTCCTACCAGCTGATCACTAAAACTTGTATTGATGTGCTCCATAGACCAAATCATTCCAAACACTCCAGAGCACTATGACAGATAAGTTTAGATGACATTTGCTGGAAAGATGTTTTCATGTATAAATTTAGTATTTTAAATATTGCTGGAGAACTAAAATGTACAGACACATTTGGGTTGCATTTGTACCCAGCATGTTTGCTTTGTAAAAGAGCTTATGTATCCATCCCCTGCTTTTGTACTTGAAATATATTTAAAATTAATAAAATGTTGTTTCTGAATATTGTGCATCATCAGTCACTCCCATCATTAGTTCTGAGGACTATACAGTATAAATTTACAATATCCTAATATATTTATGGTTCAACAAGGATTTGCATTTTGCACATAAAAAGGATTTGTGTCACGAGTTTATGTCTATATACTGGTTTATATACACTGTCATTTAGACAACAGCTTAAAAACAGTGGAACCCTTAATATTAAACAATTACTTAAACAATGGATGATTATTATATTTGGTCTCAGTTGCTTGCTTTATTTAACGTTCTCTCTGATCTGTTGGTACTTGTAGGCATTTTTACAAGGCGTGCTTTCTAAATTGCTGCCTTGAGCAGTTGAGATAATGTATATGTGGCTCAGTTTATCATTTTGTAAAGAATTTAAAATAATAAAGGGGTAACCTTTATTAGACAATGCAACAAGTGAAGCTGTTGTAGAACATTGTGTCCGAGGAGAAAGAACATCTGATAATATACTTTTTTTTTTAACCACATAGCAGTGCATTTCTATAGGTTAAATGGCTATAATGTGACCTTTAGGGTTTTAAACTGGCTATTAGTGGGTCAGTCACATGTCCCATGACCACAACAGAAGACCACACACCTTTTGTAATTGGTAGGCATGTGAGGGATGTGTCCCCTTTTCTGTCTGTCCATTGGTCTGAGGGTCATTACAACAGGGGTGGAGGGTCCTTATGTCAGAAAGAGGCCAGACAGCTGGAGGACGATTGGTTCATGTGAAACCAACCCATGAAGCACGCTGGACACATTCCTGGAATTTCTCCAGGGTAACCTAGGAAACTTAGAGTACACATTAAAATAGAAATCCTGTAGTGAAAATATATAACATAGATATAACATTTCCACTATAAAATCAAACCTGCTTCTCAATTTTTTTTTCTCCTGTGAAACCCAGGTTTTAAAGCATATCTCTACTATTGCAAATAAGAAGGAAAAGGGTGAGTCAGTGACAAGTGTCTGAGATCCAGCCTGAACTGGCCTGGTCCAGCACTTACTACTTTGAGAAGGTGTCTGGTTTACAGGCAGTGATGTAACCACAGTCGGCCACAGAGCCTCATATGAAAAGCCTGGTCAACAGGAGGCAAAAAGACAAAGCATGTCTCCAGCGCCTCATTCATCAGAATCCACCCTCTTTGGCTATAGATTAATACACCACTGTCAACTATAATACACTAATACAAAACTTTCTTGGAAGTCTTTGAGAAACTTGGTCAATAAAAAAAAAAAAAAAAAAACACTTGTGAAAACATGTTTTCTCACCTGGAATTTTTGTTTATTATCTCAATTAGGTAAAATATAAAAACCATTTATTTCCAATTGTCTGAAGGGCCTGAACTGTGAAAATTGGGTTTAATTTTGCTGCTAATTTGGAAAGATCTAAACACTGACCTCACAGACCTATGGAACTGGTCTCCTTAGATGTCTACAAAAGTATTTTAAATAATGCCTCATTCATTTATATATTCAGAATTGTTTCTAGTAAAATATGTTTATTACATTCAATATTTTATGATTCTGTAACCTATTTCCATTCTTGTGTAATGCATTTCTGTGTGTGTGTGTGTGGATGGAGCTCTATCTGTCCTACATTTCAAGGACACAGGGACCAGTATTTGTACATGAAGACATTTCTTTATTGTGACACAGAAATTTCAAATGCCATCTGATTCTTTACATCTGTATAATCCATTTTAGATATGTTAAGTTTCTGATGTGCAGAGGTAAGACAGTAAAAGTTAAGTTAATGCAACCATAAATAATTGTAATAAATATCAAGTAAATGTACAGCACACAATTTATCGCAACATCTCTTTGTATGGATATGTTCTTTTTATAACCTTAACTACTCCCAAAGGAGCAGGTAGAAGAGAGAGCATCCCTGCTAGCAGCGGTATATTACCCTTCAAAAGAACTGAACCAAAACCAAACCCGCAAGCAACTCAACAATCCAATATAGGCCAAATATCAATTCTGTTGTATTTTTCAGCTTTATCCAAGTAAAATGGTGATTTTACTCACACAAGAAAACATGTTTCACCATGAGTAGAAGAAATTGAATCCATCTGAGTACAAGACAAAGGTGATAGATTACTGGTATTTCCAAAATTCATAAAAAATAACAACACAACAAACTGGATATCCAACAGACATCACCTAGTTTGCTCATTTTAGATTTTTTTTTTTTTTTGGAAGAGTAGTGCAAACCAAAAACAAAAATTATAAGGTGAAGTGAATTAGCAATTAATAAAAATTGCCATCAAACATAACCTCAGTCTATTTACATTTTTTTTCTATTTAATTTTTACACAGCTAAACATTTGGTTATGGTTAAAATGAATAAACAAAAACAGCAGAATCCTGTTCTTCTTTCATCAAAGAAAACTAAGAAAAGGCAGAACTCAAGAATATCCACCGCCCCTCCCCTGGTTTGTAGATTGTGTATGTCAGGGGTGGGTGGGATGGAGGTTGTTGCACATTCAGTAGCAGTAGCACATAAATAAGAGAGAGCAGCTCTTGAGACCATTATGTCTTTCCAACAGGTTTCACAAACCTGGTATGCAAATACGTCAGAACCAGCAGACCTCTCCTATCATCCAATCTGCACGACCTACCATGTTGCCACAGCTACTCAGATATTATTAAACCAAAGAGCAATTTCATAAACTAATGGAGTAATATGACTTTTTACATGACTTAAATATCCTCTCTTCAGAGAATCAGATAAAATGTATTCGGTTTATATAGGCATACGTTAGTTTGTCCATTAGCAGTCCATATTTTGAAAACAGGCAGTAACTACGAAATATCCTATACAGCACTTGTTCAGATTTTCTGCCTGCTTACAACTGATGTGGTCAAGAAGTAGGCAGCTTCACACATTTTATTCTGTTAATACTCGTACCTCTGTTTCACATCAGATCATTCTATGAGTCTGAATCTTTTGGGTTTTCTGTTCCTACCCAAGTGGCATCACCCTCCAGAGAGAGCAGGGGACAGCAAAGGCATGTTTCAGAACATTGGACCCACAGAGGGCAGACAGAGGGAGGCAGGGCAGACAAGCATCAGGACAGAAAGAGCTTGTAAGGCTGCCTTCACAGCAAAACCAAGTTCAGCAACTCAGACTAGATAAAGCTGGATTTGCTGAGACCATCCATAGTCTCAACCTGCTTTTAGGTATAATACTGCTGCACCAAGAGAGTGTCGTTTTGCCTTGAATTTCCACCAGTTACCTGCCTAACAGGTTCAATGTGTGTTTTGTTGTCTCATTATGCCAAAGGGATCACTGTGTGCAAAACAAATCTATCTCTGGGTATAAATAGAGTAACCTTGACCCTTGAGCACACATGAATTCTATTTGCAGTGATAAAAATGATAATCTGATATCATCCCATTTAGTATTTAATTTCACAGAAGTTGACTGAGCCTTGTAACTCTCAGCATCAAGAGGCAGCAAGTACTGAACCCTCTGTTAAAGAGAAGGGAGGGGAAGGGAAAAGGCAAAACAAAAACTGTGTAACACTTGTTTAACAAAGCCATCTTCAAACTCAGTGCAACCAGAACAGTGTCAGCGCTAGTTCAGATATTCTTCCCTGAATTCTTCAAAAATATGCCTCAAACATTACAGATGAAATGCTGAGTATATGTAAACTGCAATTTAAAAAAGCAGAGATGGACGTGCAGAGCAAAATATACCCACCAACATAAAATAAAATAAATATGTCTGTATTGGAGCAACAGAACATAAAAGACTGTCGTCTGCTTCAGCAGAAGGTCCAAGAGTGTGGAGGATCAGTGAAAACAAAAGGTGAGAGAAAAAGGGCAGGCATATGTGATAAGGTGAAGTTGGGATATCAAGTCTTCTTAGCCACTGAGTGGGTCCTCGCGGTAGTGGATGGCATATCGTAGTTTCTCCAGCATCACATCCAAAGACGTGTACTGGGGCAGTTTCACCATGAACATACAGGTTTCCACTCGAATGTAGCGCGAGTCTGGCTGACCTAGGGAAAAAAAAAAAGACAAAAAGAAAAGGAGGAGGTTAATAGGAATTGGAGTGCTTGCATCATGAATCATGTTATGCATGTTTACTACTAGAGAGTGGGAGGCCAGAGAGGTGCGATGAGGCAAGTGGGAACTGTGATAAGCTTTCTTCATGATAACGGACTCTCTTATCTTGTAAATGTTAATAAACTGTTTGTTTAAGCGAACAGTTCTGAACAGAGACTTCGGAAACTTATTCCAAGACAGAACCTCCAGTATATTTGTAAAAAGCAATGCAATAAAGCCTTGTGTAATCATACTGTGATTGTTGTGTATCTGTTTGATATATGCAGAACTTTTAATTTATGCTCTAACCGAGCTCTAGGAGACAACAAGTTCAAAGTCTGCATCAACTTGTAAGACATAATGAGCTGTTATGATAATCACTATCAGTAGTTTCTGTGCACTAAATGCAGCATCACCAAGAGATACCATTTTTTAGCCAATCCCTGCCCAGTTAGAATAGCTGTGATAGAAACTACCTGCTGCTCCATCAGGAGGTGCTATCTTCATGGGGTACGGAGGGACATGGGCTGTGTCAGGGCCCCCATCTTTGCAGGGGCAAGTGAAGGGGATACGCTCCTGGTTGCAGGCAAACTTGATGAATTTGCAGAGCTCCTCCTGAGTAAACATCTCCAGAGCCGTCCAGAAGAACTCGATGTGCTGATCAGTTTCCATCAGACCCACCTGATACATAGTGTGAGCCTGCAGAGACAGACAACAGCGTGCACTTTGTAGATATGAGATAACAATATGACATGAGCACAAGCAAAAATAACCTGCAAGAACCAGCACCTCAGCTATCTGTACGCCATAATTTACAGCAACTTAGTTAAATACTATGATAAATATTGGCTGCACAAAGAAAAATCCACATGCTATGAACATTATTTTAAAAACAGCCAATCCGTGAGCCTGTTTACATGCACATCAGAAATTGAATAATATATCATTACCCTATTTCTGTAGTTGTCAGATTACTCAAGTATGGAAGAGGATTAGGGCCACTGAGAAAAATAAATTATTATTAATATTTTTTATTATTATTATGAGTCAGAAGACTTTAATGGCAAAATTATTAAATATTTTTATCAGATGAGCAAAAGGTGACTGAATGTTATGTTTTGAAACTTGTATACAGTACATATATTTGAAGAAAAAGCCACTGATACATTTCCCTTCCTTTTGCTCCTCTAATAGTGAAATGGCTTCCTTTATTTCCCCCCATTATGTCAGCCTGCTCCTTCATGTCATAAAGCAAAAGTGACACTCTCTGAATGTCAAGGAGAAAAAATGTCAGAATTCTGACAAAAAAGGCAGAATTCTGACTTTTTTCTCAGATAATAATAATAATAATATTTTTAAAAATACCAGTACATTGGACCTTAATTTTGATTTATTTTTCCAATGGCCCTAATACTCTTCCATATTCAATTAATCATGTAAACAGGATAAACTGATATGCTTTATCTCAGTGTTTCCCCAAAAGTGTGCCGTGAGAAGTCATCAGGTGTGCCGTGTAAAATTATCCAATTTCACCTGATTAGTTCTGTAAGCCCACAGTGTGATGTACTGTAGATACATACGACTGCACACACCAATGATCCACCCTATAACAACAGTCTTCTGCTTCTGTTTGCAAAGTAAAAATAAAAGTGAACTGGTTCTGATGGGGTGCATTTTGTTGATAAATCCCCCTCAGTAGTGATACATGGATTAGTGAGTTACCCACGAACCCCAGGTATCGGGTTGGGGCAGGAGGGATATGCCTCCCATAATTTTCAACAGACTTGAATATGGGGGCTCAGTTTGAGGGATCGCTGGTGGACCCCTCATGTTCCAGTTCAATAAATCTACTTTTTGTGACATTTTTGGTTGGTGGTGTGCCTTGCGATTTTTCGAATGTCAAATAAGTGCCGTGGTGCACAAAAGGTTGGGAAACACCGCTTTATCTGACAACGGCAGTTATGTAGTTATATAGTCAAATGTGAGTGGAAGACAACAAGAAGTCTACCATCACACAAATCCAATAAGTGGAGTGGAATGTCTACCATACTAACCATACTACATGAGCATATATTCCACACAGTAATACAAAAACAATAGTGGCTGATTAATTAAACTGGTGTGTATGTGACTGTATGTGTATGGGTGTACATGTTTAAAGGGGTGTTTATAGATACAGTAATCTTAATCATTTATAGTTAACTTATGTGACATATGTCAATTTGTCTGTGTTTCTGGTACAATTTTAACATGTATTCAAAAGTCAAGTGTGGTTCATAAAATTCTCTTTTGCGTATCTGTACATCGACAGAAGAGAAATCCTGACTTGGAACATCTGAAAAAAAATTCCCTGTTATAGTGACCTATAACGGATTAAAAAATATCCATATTGGTGTGAAAACGGCCGTAAACCCGTTTTGCGACACAGTGGAACATGTTCCTTTATACGCATCACCTTGAGGAACTCCAGGTTGATGTAAGGCAAACCACAGGTGCGCAGTTCCATCTCAAGGGGGCTCAGCATAGTGAGCAGCTGTAGAGGAATGATGGAGGACAACCCCGCTCGAACAGCTGTCATACACTCCACGTTCTGGAGCTCTCGTAGACGAAGGTTCCGCACTGCCCGTGCATACACATCCTTATTCTCCCAGCTAAACACACAAAGACAAGCACACCATAAGTCCATATCACAATTTATGGAGACATTATAAGAAGACTACTGGGAATAAAAATTTAAAATCATCTCAGAGGTTTTCTATACCTGACAGTGAGGCTGTGGCCACCCTGACAAAGCTCCACCTCCTCCCCAGTCATAGTGACATAGGTGAAAGTGCAGCAGGGCCTGCTGGGAGAATCAGGGCTTTCTCCTGAATGATGCTGGGAAGAGATTTCTGCACACAGTGCCTCCAGCTCCGTTTCATCACTCACCTACACCATTTGAGAACAGAAGACAAATTAAAGTCATTGATGCCAAGACAAAGAGCAATAATGCAAACAAATAACTCCATGGCGAGGATACTGGCCACATACATTTTCAAACTTTTTCACATAGTTGTAGGTAAGCACATCAGCCTCCTGCAGGTCCTGCTCTGGGTCGAGGCACTCGCCCACCAGACCCTTCCAAAAAGAGCCCAGTAGGTCCAAAGGAAGTGGGACATCTGCTCGAATGGCTATGCCCAACAGCTGACCATAGAAATGTAGCAACTGTTCCTCTGCATAGCTAATAGGGCACGGAGTCAGGATGTACTTCCCCTGAGAAAAGTTCAACAAAACTCATGTTCATATAATGTCATGATATTAAATGTATCCAGCATGACAGAGCAGAAAGACAATATTCATGACACTATGATATTTAACATAACACTGTCATTACATTCCCAGCTTATCTTTGAAATATTACACAACTGGAGTTACTAGCATGGTAATAAATTGAGAATACATTGAGATATCAGATTATTATTTGACCTGTTAGTTTTAGCAAACCTAACAGGTTAAAGAAAATATTTACATGTGCTTGAACTTGAATACAACACTGGGACAGCAGGAAGAAAAAATGACTTGACGAGACTCGACTAGAATAGAATACAATAGAAATGTTACCTTGTTGCGATTGGCTGCAGCACTGGGGCAAGGGAGCAGCAGGGAAAGAGCAGAACTCTGCAGCTCCTTACACACCTGCCATAGGAAGTGTCTAAAGGAGCCACCTACAAAGCCAGATCAATGACAAAGGTGAAGACAGGAAAACAAAACACATACAGACATGTGAAACACCACAAAGCAATACTAAAAAGATGTAAAAGAAGAATATCTAACTTGTGCCATGAACTTCTTCTCCTGTGAAGCGGATGTTAAAGGCATAGGTGGGGTCACCACCACTGGCCAGCTTCACACAAAGCTGAGAAGATGGAACACAGGACAGCTGGCGTGCAGCCTGGCAGAAATATGTGTTCTCTGAAGATCGGATCTCGCCTAAAAGAGAAATACCACAAACACATAGAGTGTTTATAGAGATCGTCTAAATGTGATACTAAATGAAGTGGTAACAATTTATGAAAATGCCTGCCTCCAACAATCTCTAGAGGGTCCAGTGATATCTCTGGAGCAGCATGGTCTGCTGTCCGCTGGACTGTGGCATTCAGTACTCTGTTCATAACGGTCACCTTAGTGTCATAGAAGATTAGACCTACAAAGGCAGGGGAAAGAAGAAGTCATTGAAACCATCAAATTCAATCAGATGGACTATCTATCTATCTGTCTGTATTTATTTAGTTATTTATTTTTTCCATACTGTAGTCCACACACAGACAGATACTATACTATTATGACCCACATTGACAGTTTGTATTTGACCTTCTAGAGCTGTGCTGACATCTTGCTCACCTTTGGCCTCACATAACAGTGCTGCAATGCTGTTTTGATAGGTATGGGTTTGTCTTAGCTCCACTAGCGGCAGGAAGAAGCTCTCCAGGGTGTTGTTGAGAGACTGCAGCAGAGCAAAACGCAACCGCAAGCTTTCCACAGGCACATCTGAAAACAGACAAAACAGTTACAAGATTAGAAATACAACAAAATAAAAAATACCAAATGTATTTTAATTTAACGTAATCTTATTTCATTCTGCATCTATATTACATAGTAGAAGTAAAGCACTTTTGAGTTGCATTTATAGTATGAAAGGTTCTGTTATTATTATTAGGATTAGCATATTGTTACTACACAAAACAATAAAGAAAATCTTAAATACAGTATATGTGTATAAGTAATTCAAGTTAATCCATAAACAAACCATGCTTGTGTTAGAAAAAAATGACTATATCTTTATATTTATTTTTAAAATATAAAAAGACCCATTGCATTTTGTATATAATAGATATTTACTGTCATCAAGTTACTAGTCAGTAAAGTTTCTCCAACGTGGTTTAAACTTTACAGACAACGACAAATATTTTACGTACTGAGCAGACAGGTCACACGAGGGTCAGCGGCGTCACTGGGATCCAGGTAAACTTCATGTGGGTGCAGTCTGGCTGGTGTGATAGCCAGGTGACGGCACAGCCTGTTGATGTACTGGACCAATGCAACATCCATTTCCAAGGTCCACTTCCTACATGCCTTTTGGGCATGACGGGTGTCTATACAAGTGCACCTAGTACAGAGGCAAAGGTGTTATAAAAGAAGCTATAAAGAAAAAGGTAATCAGGACAAAAAATGAGCTGTTGAAATCAATACCACTTATATTTTACATTATCTTTGACATTAATATATAAAAGACAAGTATGACTTCATGAAGGTATATGAATTACTATCAACACAGGTGCTAGTTATTGTGATTTGGGCTTTCCAGCTTCACCTCTCAAAGTGGAGGTCATAGCCACAAGCTAATATTGCCCTCCAGACGCTTCGAATGTCCTGTTTGGCACGATCAACAGCAAATTTATGGAAGCCCTCCAGTGTCAGGTACTTCTCCTCTGGAACTGAAGGAAACAATAAAGGATGTGATGCATTTTCCAGCCTCTATTTTACATTAGGATTAAGTTTTAGTCTGGTCTACATAATATCAAACTACAGTATTGACAGACCAACTATTGAATTATTTTGGAGTTACAACACAGTGTCAGTGGAAAATGAAAAATGATGTGACATTTTTGCTTCTAACCTTCGGGTTTCTTGGCAGGCGACTTTTCCACATCTTTCTCATCCGGCCTGGATTTTTCAGGAGATTTGGGCTTCAGAACTGTCTTCTTCTCACTCAGTGCAGTCCTAGGGAAGGTGTGTCATCAGGAAATATAATTACCAGATCACAGGTGTGAACATATGTGGATAAGTGTTGGTGACCAATGTCTTACCTGACACTGTTCAGTACAGATTTTTCTTTGGTGGGAGGCTTGGTGATGGGTCTCTTGGTGCTGACCACTTTGCCTTGATGCTGTTCTTTTCCTGCTTTGCTGTACTTGTTCTTATTAGGCTTGGGAGTTCCGTACTTTCTCAAAATCTGATAAAAACAAACATGTGTTACCACACATTTAAATGTACATACAGTATCACATGTTAAAATTGTATTTGTAGTACTTGACTGTTATAGTGGAGGAAGATTACTGTTACCTGAGTGAGCTGGTCCTCAAGTACTTTCTTGGGAGGCCGAACATTAGTGAAGAATGTGTGCAGGAGGTTTCCAGGAGTCTGAGAGTTGATTTGCTCTTTGCTGAGGTAAATGTCTGACACCTTGACTGGCTTGGTTGGTGTGAGGCTAAGCATCTGTTCCGAATGCACACAGCTCTTAAAAATGTCCGTGAGGACATCTCGTGCTCCAGGTACAAGCTTGTCTCCTAGAGATAGAAAGAAGACATTATTTGAGATTTTATCCTGGCCAAAATATTTTCACTGTGTAAAAGAAAAACATTAATCTCATTAGTTTATCTGCACAAAGCACCGACCTCTGACTGATTTGTCTAGGAAGTAGTCCTCAAGGGCGGAGCTTCCCTGTGTGTCAAAGAGGCTTTGGTTTACACTAGAGGCCGTCAGTATCTCCTCATTGGTCAACTCCATGAGCTCTTCTTCACCTTCCAGACTGGACAAGCCTATGAGGTCACTGCTGTTGAAGAGACTGGCACGGATCTTTTCCACTTTGGCTCGAGAGCGAACCTACAGATAAGGAAATAGGAAAATAAACATCTTTCCTTAGAACATGATTCAACATGTAGCAAAACAAGTAAAAGTGCTGAATTGAAAATACTTAACAGTGGAAGTGCTCACTCTGCACAACGTCTCCTGTTATACTATTTATTATATTATTCCCTATTTTCCATTAAAAATACACTTAAAACAAACTTGTAACTAAAGTTATTAGAAGAAAGTTATTAGTATAATTTTAAAATGATACCGGAGTACAAGTCATATAATACATCTCTGAGATGTAGTAGAATATAAGAACAAAGCTACGTTAAACTGAAATACTCAAGTTCTTCAAGTACTACACTGCAGTAAAAGTACTTAGTTAAATTCCATCTCTAGATTTTATGCAAAAAAACTGAAATATTGAAATCAATTTTGTGTTTTTAAATAAACCCACCTCAATGACAGCATATCCCTTGATGGGCCTGGCCATGACTGCATTGCTCTCTAGTGAGGTGACCGTGTGCATAGAGCCTCCATCTGACATAGACGGTGTTTCAGCACTGTCAAGAGGCTCCCCCAAGCTGCCGAGACTCCCCAGGCTTCCTGTGCTGGTCAGGGAGATATCTAGACTCTCTTGACTGGAAACAGTCTGAGGGTCTCGGGGTCCTTGCTGAGGGTACGTAACTGCAGAGGCGGCGGCAGCAGGGTTGGGAGCAGGGACAGCTAACAACTCTTGGTCGACCGAAAGTTCACTGGCAGTGCGGGAGACTCCTTGAGAGGAGCTGCAGATTGAGGTCTGGCTGGTAGAGGCAGAGGCGCTCACACTCATAGCTGGTGTCACGCTGCTGGAGCTGTCAGGACTCTCTGGGCCTCCATTGTTAGGAAAGGGACGATCAGGTTCAGGACCTGCTTTACCATCTGGAGGACTCGTAACTCCAGCTCCAGCTTTGGGCTTCTTAGGGTCTTCCTCCTGCAGAGGGATGAAGACTTCATCTTTAAAGAGTCCTCCATGTGCATTACAAGCCCTACGGATTGCATTTCGAACCACAGCCTCCTCCAGATGTGTGGGGATGCCAGACAGCACCAACAGACGGCTGTGGGCAGTGGGTCCCACCAAAGCCTGGCAGGCATCTGTTACAGCATCACTGGTCACACTTAAACCCTGCGGGTCTTTGTTGGCGAGATGTCGTAGAATCATTAAGAGAGTGAGGCAGCGATGGAACCACAGCATGTCCTCAGGCTTGCTACCTGCCATATTCAACAAAGCACTGTCACTCTCTGACAGGCGGGCACCTCCACTTCCACGTTTCCCAGAGACCGCTGCTGCCACTGCAGCCGCTGCTCTTTCACGCTTCATCTTCACCTTCTTCCGTTTGGACAACAGACTGGGACTCTGAGGTGTCTGGCCTGGGGATGATGATGAGGATGAGGAAGAGTCACTGAGGTTAGGGGCGCTGGTGGAGGAGAGTGCTCCCACTGAAGAGCCTCCAACATTGAGTGGAAGTGTCACCTCTGCCACGGCAAGACAAACCTCCATCAGGGCGTGGAAGTAGGTGGAGAATCGACTCTGCTCTGCACCAAGAGCCAATGCAATCCCCCCTGATGAAGACCCACCAGCCCCAGCCACTCCAGCTGTCCATCCCTGAGTCTCTCTGTCATACAGCTTTCGCAGTTCTGTCTGCAGAGCCATGAGCACTGCAAGGCAGGGGTTTAGTAACAGAGCAATGGAGCTGGAGAGGCCAGCAGGGCTCTTACGCTGTTCCAAGTGGTGGATCTTCCGCAAGAGCTCAGCCAGCAAGTGAAATATGAGTTCTTTAATAGAGGGAGCCAGATCAGTGGTCCACAGCAAACCACCTAAAACAATGACAATGGAAAATCTTAATTAGCCATATGGTCTGAATGAAACAGGACAATAGAACACATTGTAGGAACAAATAAATAAACAATAGAACTGTAAAAACTGTCCTATATCACTAATATTCATGTTAAATGTCACCAGTGCAAATTCAGTATTTTACAATAGTATTTTATTTTATTTGCAGCATCATATTGTTTACCATGTTAACATTAATGTTTATGTTAAAAGCTAAACAAGTTATTTGCAATGATCAGATAGAGACTGTCTACAGTTTGTCCATTTTTACCTATAGAGGTATGCAAAATTTTTTTCTCATTCATTAATTTTTCAAACTGCTCAGGCCTCATGAGGTTTTTAATAGTGTCATGTACTGGGTAGCTTAGTGGTTTACACACCACTGGCTTTGGTGCAGAAGATGGCCTGTTCAATCCTCAGGTGGGCCCTTGGTATGTTATACACACCTATACACACTATACCTGTAGCCACAAGAGGGCAGTGTCTCATGCCCGGATAAATACAGAGGGTTGTGTCAGGAAGGGCATCCGACCTAAAAACCTGTGCCAAATCAACATGCGAATCTGATTCACTGTGGCGACCCCTGAAGGGAAAAGCCGGAAGAAACTTACTATGCATAAGCAAGTGAACAGTGATGCTGGAGCCAGCCCCAGCTAACAAAGGTCAAAGGTGTGGTACAAGCTGGATATGCCAGTTCATCCCAGAGCTGACATATACAGATGAACACCACATTCCCACACTCACACCTATGGTCTATTTAGATTACCCAGTTATCCTATTAAGGTGAATGGTTTCCTTCCACTGTCCAAAGAGAGGACCCAAACTGACAATTGTAGAACATCCAGACTCCACACAAAAAAGCCCCAACAGCTGGTCACAGGATTGAACCCAGAACGTTGCAATAGATTATTTATGTAGAACATTACTTTTATCTTACTTATCCAATTAAGTAGCACTTTAAATGTATTTTGAATATGAAAATAAAGAAATCCATTGCATTTACAGATGATCAAACTTCTGCAGCGAATAGATACTTGAAAAGACACACAATATCATAAATGTGTAAATAACTAGAATTAACCTACCTAGTAGTTCTACCACCTGCAGCAATACAGACGAGGGCACTGTGTCCAACTCATCTTCTGATCGTTCACTGCTTTCTCCCAACTTCCATGTCAACAGCTGTTCAGCAAACGCCATGGCCAAAGGGAACTCGAGGGGTAAGGAGTGCAGCACCAGAACAGCACCAGGGGGAGGTGACACCCCTAAATTCAACACAGTGGGAAAGTTACTTCCACCTTATTCTGTATAAGAAAAGCCTGTGGAAATTTTTTGAGTATTTGTTACTCACCTAGCTTGATGTGCACCTTATCAGTGGGGATGATAACAGAGGGGTACTGGTTGGTGGTGGGAGGAGGAGTAAGGCCTGTGTTGGTGGGTGAGGCATCCAAAGGATAGCACACTGCCTCCATCAGATTCAATTGACCATTTCTACGTACTTTGTGACCCAAGCCGTACACCATTACCCGTGCCCAGGGTGCCTTGTAGAGGCTGGAACTTATATATAAAAAGGAAAGAAGTATTAAAACCTTTAACAGAAAATGGCAAAGTAGGAAACAAAAATTTTTTCAAAAGAATTCTTAAAAATGCATAAGGCCAAGGAACTCACTCTTTGCGGCAGCCAAGTTGGCTCTCCTTGCAGGATACAATCACGAATGCAGCACCTGGAAAACTGACATCCATGCTGAGTTTTGACTCAGTCACAGGAAACTCTTCGGAGGTAAACTGCTCTGGCGCATTCTGTGATAGTAAACAAACATTAAAAGACAAATCTTAGCATAAAAAAGTAAAAAAAAAAAAAAAAAAGGATGTTGGAGACATCTTTTTTTTTGGTAAATCAAACACTGTCTGTCAGAGCTGACCTGCAGGAAGCAGCATATCTGCTTGGTGAGCTCTAGGAGACTTTCCTCTCCCTGGTGCAAGGCACGGGTGATGGCCACGGTCAGCCACTCCCGGATAGGCTGAGCATTGCCCTGGTAGAAAAGGTCTGTAGGAGAGCAACTTTGTCCCTGAAGGTTGTGAAGCACTGACTGGGCCAGCAGGAGCGAACTAGAACTAATAGTGCCATCTGCAGGAAGGAAAATATTTGGCTGAGAAACCTGTCATTGTTTCCAACAAACTCGGTTAAAAATCCAGTTATTTACAAAATAGATATAAACCATAGATATTCATGGAAGATGACAGACATATCTTTTACAAACCAGAGCACAAACTGTTATCTTTGCATGACACAACTATGTACTGATTCTGCTTTCATAGGATGTTAACATTAATAGGATCATTATGAGACTATCAACAGTTTGGAGAGAACGATATTGAAAACAGATGCATATATTTTACAATTAAAATGTTTTGTGAGTCATGAAATGTTGAAATTTGATAATAAATTTACAAAACTCCAAACCAGCTAATTTAGATGCCTGGTATTGGGAAATGGGGAGTGTGCTCCCCATTTCCCCATTATATGTATGACATAAACTCACCAGGGAGGGGTGGTGCTAACAACTGATTGGACAGAAGCTGCAGGTGTTCCAAGGTGATGTCACGTATAGCAGGTATGTGAAAGAGTCGGGTGAAAGTGTGGGGATTCTTGGGTGCAAAGATGTTGAGCAAAGCCATCCGGCAGTATAACCGAGCCAGCGCACTCTCACAGCGAAGTAGTTCCCTACAGCAGAAGTAGTCATTTTGGTTACTTTAGGTACTAGGCCAGGGTCCATACTGTGTAAAATAAATCATATTAGTGAGATCATGCAGTGTGTTACCTGTGAATCTGAATGTTGCTACTGTCTAATGACACTAAACCATTAGCAGCAGTACGTCGAGATCCAGCAGGTGGGCGCTCCAGCATTTCGATAGGGTACCAGTACCTCACCAGCACACCTTCACTGCGCAGGTAGGTCTCCACTTGCACCAGCTCATTTACCTGGTCAAACATACCATATTAATGTCACTTAAGTTTGGTGTGGATTGATTTGATTTAATTACCATCTCATTTCATTTCTGTCCAGACTGGATTTGAATGAACATGTATTAAATATATTTTTTTGTGGTTATCACTAAATTGACTTTCAGTTAGACATTGTTTTTAGAGAGGAGCATAATGTTGAATGATGGAGAGAAAAGTGTTTTTGCATAACACTATGTCGGAAGAAGTTCACTTTTCCATGTCAAAGATTTTCAGAAGTGTTTTGAAGCCAGATATCAAAGTGCAATCATTTAAAAAACATTAGTGTCCAGTGATAGATTGCAATTTATGGTGCTTAAAAGTACTGATTTATCAAGCTTTGGACTTACAGAGTCTACATCCAGCACCACTCCATGTAAACCAAAAGTCTTCAACATTCCCCGAATAGCAAACTTGGGCAAGGCTGTTCCCCCAGTAGTGCTGTTAGTGTTGTTGCTGTCTGGACAGCGGATGACCACAGTCAAACCTGTGTTGGGTAGACACATAATGTCACAGAGTCAGGTAAGTTGTAGAGGTTTGTAGGTTTCTAGTTTCAAGTTTACTTTGTGCTCACGATGTAGGTGTATGGTATACAGATATGCATGAACATACCTTTGCGGACTTTATCAATAGTGAACTTGTTCGCCTCATCCTTAATGTCTTCGATGGTAGGGAGGTAGAGGTCTCGAGGAATGCCTCCATTCTCTTCATACAAGAACTCGACTGTCTGTCTCGCAATGTCAACCATACCTGTCACCATTTACACACATCATAGACATACATGCATTCGTTACTGTCAGTTTTTTCTTTGCAATCTATTATTGATGAAAGTAGTATTACATTGTTTAACGCAAAATTTTAAATAGGCCTATAAATGGTAATGTTTAGCCACCTTGTAAATTAATAAAATCTGACTTCTAGTTTATGCATGACACTATTAAAAAGCTTATTAACTTTTGCCAGTTCATTACATGTTCAATTTAACTGTAGCACTGAAATTATGTCACCTTGTTCTGAATTGTTACAAGATAATTAATTCTGAATTAGATATGGAACACCTCCCTCATTGAATATTCTATGGGTGTTCCCGACACGCAGTGAAATAAAATGCACTTTAACAGAGCAGTAACTCTAAAAATGGAGACAATAAGCAGAGGAAGTGTAGTACTGTATTATAATACATACAGAGGTATACACTTTTATGTATTTGATAGTAGTAGGACTTGTCTGACTCAGCCTCTCATTAGGCTTTGGATTTTCTTTTCATGATAAAAACTTGCTTTAGTATCTGTTTCAGGGGGTGAATTTAAGCATGTGAGTCTATATTATATTTATTAAATCTTCACCCAGCTGCAGAGCTCCTTTGATTTGGTCCAGGCCAGATTTTCTCTCGGCCTCGTTACGGAACCGCCTACGAATGGTTGGGAACACTTTAGTCTCCCAGGCCTTAACCAGCAAGGCGTAGTGGTCCTCCTGATGTCAAACACAAAAACAAACAATGAAGTGTATAAGAATAAAGTCAATAAGGCAATAGTGGAGAAATGGACACTGTACTTACTCTTGGGACATCATCATCATCCTCATCGTCACTTTCATCATCTGCAATGGGTGGTGGATGTGGGTCAGGCCCAGAGGTAACCAAGTTCTCATAGCTCAGTTCGACCTTATAATGGCATGATAGGTCACTATTGTACTCTGTACCAATAATAGAAAGGAAAAACATACAGAAGGTTATGAACTGGACATGATATGAAAAAATAGTACTCCAGTCCCGTTCCTCTGGCATGTTTATTCAAAATCAAAGCAGCAAAGCATCGACACTTAAGAATAAGGTTGGAAGAGAGATCTTACGTTGCTGGGCAACTGCAACAGCTGCGATTCGACAAGGCGGTCCATGAGATCCTGAGTCAGATGTAACACTTGCTCCTGCATCATTATCACTGTCAGAGGCCATAGCAAAGGGAAGTGCTTCAAAATTTGCACTTATTTCCTCAGCGAGGTCCACACACAAGTCTGCTGCATTTCGATGTGCTTGGCCTTCTGCATATGCAAATGGCCGACTTCCAAAGTTGGCACGGATCTTTGAGTTCTATAAAGAAAGAAGACCTGCATTAATCTTGAGGAGAAACAGTCATTATTGCAACAAAGAAACATATTTGATACTGATTTAAATAAGAACAATAAGTTTAAATAAAACTTTTAAGATAATTTAGCCACCAGAAGCCCACCTTCTTTTGAATGTGCACCAGAGGCCACATCCCACCTGCGACATCTTCAAGAATGGGACCGAGCCGCTGGCCACAGTAGGTAAAGTAGACCCTTCCTTTAGGGGCCTGACCAGGAGGTGGAGGAGTTCCCTCTGACCGCTCCCAGCCTATACCAGCAACATCACCTGTGTTTGGGCAAATGTTATATTGCTAATTATCATGTCACTAATACAACAATAACATCTTAATACTGCATTTTAGAGATGAGAGGGGATGTAGTCATAGATTGAATGTGATATAAGACATGTTAAAAAAAAAGTGACACATTCTTGGAGCCGGATAAGCTCTTACGTATTTAAGAAATGTGGTTAAATATATATCATATATTAATAAATATAATATAAACATCTGAAAACCAAATATGAATGTGTCATGTGCAGAAAAGCAACACATTTTGTCTCTGTCTCACCAGGAAGTAGAGCCACATCCAGCCTGACACTCTTCCACTGTAGCAGACTGGAGCCATTATAATGCACTGCTCTCCCATTACTGAGATAAAACCACACAAGAGAGACAACCCTCAGCACTCAAGTCAAAGACAGAGCAGTAGAAGAGCCCACTACCAATATGTATGTAAACTTACTTATGAAAGAGGCATGTGCCAACAGGGTTAGTCCATGCTCCATCTCTTTTTTCTGCTTCAGTGGCAAAACCAAAGGACACTATTGGGCCACTGTCTTCCTCAGAGTCTCCATAGGAGACAATTTCTATTTCCCAGTAAAAGGATGGAGCCTGCAGAGACAAGGACAAGTCAATAGAAGGCACAGGAGAACCTGCATCATAGAGTAGGATTGGCTTTACCATTCTACACTTATTTTAAGTATATGCAAAGTGTTGGCATATAGAGTTAGTGTATTCTAAAGAGTTGTTCCCACCTGAATTGGTACGGGAGATGTGGCATAGATGAAGGTTCCCCGGGGTAGTCCTCCTCCAGCACTGGGATCAGCCAGGAAGGTCACAGATGTCAGACGGGATGAGAACATACAGGCACGAACTGGAGGAAACACCCTGGATGGGCACCAGGTGATCTCCTTAGGCTGGTGAGGCAAACATGGCAAAGGAGTTAATGGGGACAAAACACCCTTTCATAGCTACTCATTTAAATTGTATTAAAACATTTTACTTAACTTTTTAAACTACAATTGCATTAATTTGACAACATTTCAGGCTTTCAAGTATATCATCTATCATTAAGACTATCATACAAAAATGGTCACTTCACCTGACGTCTGTCGGTCTGTAGAGGGGGAGGTGGTGGCCGAGCACAGTCCCGGTATAACATTCTCACTCTTTCACACTGAGCTTCAACCATGCCAAGCCGCTCCCCTAAAGACAAGAAAAACCCTCTATCACACTCACAGCTGCTATTAGCGTAATACATACTGTAGTACAGACCAAATAAATAAATAAATCGTCTCAAATGGTGTATACTCACCAGGGCTGCATTCCTGGGCAACTAGGTTAAGAACTTCAACTGCAGCCGGACACTGCTGGATGAACTCCTCACAGAAGGAGCTATCTTCAAGGAGCTGTGCCATTACCAGGCATGCTCTGAAAATCCATTATTTAAGTGTTTAAAATACAGAAAATAAAAAGAATATCTGTTCAACCTTTGACAATAAAGGACAACAAGTATATTAAATATAATGAAAACATGGGAAGGACAACAAAAGAGGCTTGCAACCATATACCAACCATAGCAAAACTGAGTAAATGTACTTTATAGAACACAAACCAGTTGAAGGGGTTCTATGGATTTCATATGTTTACAAACCTGGTTCGGATTTCAGCAAGCAAGCGCACTGCAGCCATTACTGGGCTGGATCCATCTCCTGTAGCTGGCAGAGAGGTGTGAATGGAGAGACTGCCCTCCTGTGGCAGAAGCATGGATTGCACTGCTTGGACCACCTTTTCTGTGATAGACAGCTTATAAAGTGGAAGAGCCTGTGGACAGTGCCAGAAAGAAAAGGAAGGACATTTAAAAAGTCATTTTCTTTTAAGCAGAGGCCATGTAGTTGCACTTGATGTTAAAACTCCTACCTCAGATCTGGGTGTACAGAGGCGTGATATGGGTACAGTTAGGATGTCGGAGGCTTTGCAGGCTCTTCTGTACTCACAAGAAGGAAACTTGACTGTTGCAATGCCCTCTTGTTCATTGATAGACATAACTATACCCACACTCCCCAGGACCCCTTTGCCAATAACCTATAGAGCAAAGAGATGCAAAGAAATGTACCAAGAGTTGACATTTCAAGGCTTTTCAAGGAAATAGTGGTATAAAATAACACAATTCAATATACGAGTATAGCATTTCCGATTGATTTGATACCAACCTGAACTTCAGAGCCAATCTTAATGGTTTCTTTGAAGCCCCCCAGAGCGCAGAGAGCAGCAACAGCCTGCCTGCCAATGGCCTGCAGCTTAGCCAGTTTCCTGCCACTGCTGCTGCCGTTCTCCAGAATACTCTCAGCATACTTTCCCAGCTGAGGAATGAACATCAGTGCCCGAGAAAGCACCTACCACAAACAAGAGCAGTAGGTGAAAAACACACAGCATCATATAGATGTGAACAAACAGTAGAAGGTCAACAGTTCTGCAAAAAACAGTCTTTTAATAAACTATCCGCTCACAGTTCTCTGCATAAACATATATTCGCTTCAACTTTATTTGTTCCCTAGGGCCAATTAGTTTTGCAAAAAGCCTGATTGTACTACAGATATAACCCAACATAAAAATCTAAAATGCCTGATGGACTGCATCAAAAAGAAGGGGGAGGAGGGCAGTGATTGCTGAGACGTGGGGTGAAATAAGAGCAGTGGTCTCTGGCTGACCTTCTCAACCATTCACTCATAAAACTGCATAATGATAAAGTAAACAGCAAAGTGCTTGCAAGGCAAAATCAATTGTATCATACTTTTTCAGCAGTGCTCGTCCAGATCTGTGCAGTGTTGGATTCGGGGGCAGTGAGCAGGCTGTGCAGCAGGGCAATAACCTCAGCAGCCATACTGTTGGCAACATGGCCACTGATAAATGGCCTGACAGGGTCCGACCTATTCAAAGTCAAAACACATCAGTCACAGCCATGTTTTCAAACAAACATAACATCAAATATCCACAGTGTTCTACATCATTTCACTGCCAAGTCTGAGTAAACTGTGGGCAAAGTGGCATGAATCCTTGTTTTGACATACCTGGCCAGCTCAGCATTCCTGTCTCTACATACGGCAGTCTGAGCAGTTTTCTTCTTGTCTCCAGTGGTGATGCCTCCAGCAGTCTCCTGGGCCAGAGTCTCCACAGGTGGGCCAACACTCACTATCAGACCAGACTGAGCCCACTTGTTAGCTTTCCTTAGGGCAGCAGATGCTTCTTCTGTGATCACCTCACAGCTTCCACTCTAGGGAGGGTTGGAAGGTTGGAACTCAAACAGCATTTTTCACTTTTCTCAATGGGGTATGTGGTTGTTCTTTTCCATTTGTAAAATAGTTACCTTTGTCATGTCTCTGTCCATCTTTACCACCTTTTCCATGTTTGCTCCAGTGCCAAGCCGAAAAGGTCGTCCTTCTGAACTGCTGCATTTCAAAGACACACATATCAGAAAGAGCCAAATTGTACATTTAAGCATCATCAGTTGTACTATAAATATTATTATCATACTGGTTACCTGAGGAGCGGTTGCAGAACCTCATGAGATGACTGGTCTTCTCTTTTGTGAATAAAAATTGACAGCTTGCCATCAACTGCCTCTCCCTCCTCTCCAACATCCTCAGACTTCAGGGCTCCTTTGGAACTGGCTCGGGACAGACTAGTGTCTGGTTCAGAGGAGCTGGGGGACAGTAAAGTCTGGCATCCTAGCCAAAAAACAAATTGTTTAAATACAAGAACTAGCTGGACATAGTAATATCAAAACAAAGTTTAGTCAGTTATGATTCTACCATATTGAATTTAACAAAAGAGCCTTTAGGTTATAAGGGCCTCAGCTGCTACTACAATCTAACCAAAAGAGAAACAAAAATGTATTTAGTAAAAAAAAGGTAAGAGAGCTAACCTGGTACCACATAATCTGCCAGCTTGGCTAAAAGCAAGGCAGCAATACGTGAGGCTGGGTCACTAGCATCTTGTTGCTCAGCATCTAATGTGTTGATGGAGTAGCTCCATGAGGGCAGGGCCACGTTACCACAGTCCTCCACACTCATAAGAGGCAACGCAGCTCGGCATAGCTGCAGGATTATAAGTACCAACTTTGGGGAAGGTCTCTGGTCAAGCAGCAGAGACAAGAGCTTAGAAACACATGCGGGTTGGCTCAGAATAGCTTTTCCTATGTGGCTCCTGGAACACAATACAAGAAAACATTAGAGATATTCAAGCACATACTTACAAATGCAAGGTTATAAATATATACATGACATTGCAGTTTACCTGGAAAGGTCATTGAGCAGACTAAGCACATCCTGTAAGGCATCGTTGCCAGCTGCTTGATTCCCACAGCACTCTGTAGCTCTGGCCAGGTGATTGGTCAGCAGGCTTGACACCTGCCGTGCCAGACCAGAATGCACTGCATCTGTAGAACCACCTTTAATGAAAAGAAGAGAGATTACTTAACTGTGGTTATGACCCAGTATTTTGCAGTGAGCACCACATTTATCAGTTAGTGGGCACATTTACTTAATCAGCAATAAAAAAATAGGAAACCACTCCTAATTCCCAGACAATCTCTGGAATGTGATAAAGCAGGCAATGGTCACAAGCCATCAAACAAACCCAAGCTGCATCCATTTGTGCCAAGAATGGTATAAAGTGCCCAACTGCAATGTGAAAAACTGATGGAATGCATGCCAAGACACATGAAAGCTGTGATTAAAAACCCAGGATTTTCCACCAAATATTGATTACTAAGCTGCTCTTGAATAAAATATTTGTACTGTTGTGTTTAAATCAATATGAACTTGGTGATGCGTTTGAAACACACATACAAACACTGCATTTTTTATTATTGTGACCAGCTGTCATTTACAAAACAAAAAGCTCAAACTAACAACATTTTATTTGATATTTGAGAGGATGACAAATGCTGCATATTCCCACTTGACAGACACTCTTGCATAATCAGAGAAAGTGGCCGCATCAACATACCTTCTACCTTCTCCCACTCAATGCAGCGATTGGCCAGCACCTGGAAAGCAGCCCAGGCCATTGTAGCCACCTTCTGCTTTTTGGTTTGTTTCTCATTTGAACTGCATTCCCTCTGACCACTTAAGCTGCAAAGACTGTCCATGAGCTGGACTAGACCACTCCGAACTAGACACTGCTCTTCACTCCTATAGTAATACAGATCAAAACTGAGTAAAGAATCTGAAGGTCCAGATCTATATGAAAAGAGGGATAACGTAGGATGTAATCTTACCTGGTGTAGGGTATTGTGCAAAGCAAACCAATACTGTTGGCACAAGCAATGGGGTAGCGGGCACACAACGACACTACAGAGGTCATGGTCTCCCCAAAGGCCTCCTGCACCTGTTCTACCATACCACCACAGGTTAGCTCCTCAATCCTGCGCAGATGACACACAAACACGGATGTATGAAGTGACCAGACACAATAAAATACATCTATTAAATTTGAAAAGGTTGAACTATAATGGCTACTTTGTCATCGCCACTTTATTTCATTATTACTTTTAAGTATTTCAGTAGATCTTTTTCTAGTGCTATTGTAAATGTGTGCACTTTCTTGTGTACAATGTGATATACTCCCAATCTCACCTTGGGCCACCTTGAAGTACCATAGTGACAGGACCAACCAAGTGAGTCACACCCCCTACTCTGACAGCAGCAGTCAGCAGCTCCCTCATATGAACAAGAGCCTGCTTCCGTGTACTGCCACGTCTCCATCTTGTCTGTGCAGCAGACAGGAAGCTGCTGCTTGACACCTAATGAGTTCACAGACACAAAGAGTGATGAGTGATTTGCATGCTCAAATCAGATCATTGTTTAGCTACAGACAATTAAACAGACAGCTAAGAGACTCACAGCCTGATCGGGTGTAGTTCCAATAAAGGCAAACAGCTGTCCTAACAACACACTGTATGTTGGCTTGTCACGGCTGTCCTCTATCGCTAGAGACTGCAGCAAAGTAAATGAGCTGCTGCGATGACTAGTAGGGTGGTGTCGTCTCCTAAAAGAAAAAAAAAACAGCCGTAAAGAAGATAAAAATTACATTCTTTCTTTATTAATTGCAATGAATCTCCAAAAGTAACACTGACAAAGACAGTTGGAGAAGTACCTTTGGGGAGGATGAGTAAACTCTAAGTCCTGATTAGCAATCATCTCTAAGTCAGAGGGAGCAGACATGCTGCGCAAGAAGACCGGCTGTTTCACCATGGGCATCACTGTTTTGGCATCCGATACTGATTTAGAGGCTGCAAAAAAATATGAGAAAGAATCTTTATACTGAGTCTTTTTGGCCTAAAAAGGTTTCAATAAACAACTACTTAGGAATAGAAAATAATGTGTACCTGGCCCTGGGGTGCCAGCAGGTGTGGTGGTTAGGCTTCTACAATGCGGAGCAATGGTAACATGTAGCAGAAGCTCAGTTCGGTTCATCAAACTCTTCACTAATGCCTTAGTTTTGGCCAGAGGGGTGCTGCTTCTGAGGTGCATGGTGTTTACCTCCTGAAAGAACTTCTCTCTGTCAGTGCAGAAACATAAAGTTACAGCACAAAATGTAACTCAGATCAACACTTAATACTGCTAAAAAAAATTTCCTGCAATTAAAACTACTTGCCTTAGTGCAAGGACAACATTTTCTAAATCACTAAAATCAAGAGGGATCTCCTTCAAGGAACAAAGAAGCTCAAGCTCCTTAATTTTGTTCTGGTGCAAAAACAAACAAAAACAAAATTACCAATTTCATAGAAAAAGAAGTATAGTAACATTGAAATATCTTAATCAAATGTTAGAGTACAGTGGATACCTCAAAAAAATGATAGTCATGGAAGAATGGAGTGTTGTTCTCCAGCTTCCCCTGCTGGGCCTCCTCTACCTCATTCTGCCATTTCTGTTCCAATTCTGCTACACTCTGAAAGCAAGCAAAGGAGATAATTAGACACAGAGGAAGACTTTAGTGCTGTTCTTTTTGGTAGCCTGGTTTTTTCTTAGATTAACTGAAATCAACCAAATGTGAATATTTTAGAGGGTATACGACCATCTGTACAATGATGATTAGATATATAATAAGGTAGGTTAAGTATGCCCAACAGATCTACTTCCTAATAATGTATAAAATGCTGTATATCCAGTGTTAAGTAATTTACATAACTATCTAAGACACACTATATCTCCTGTTACTAAGCATAAAGCATGGATTTTAACCCTTGAACCTCACCTGTAGCTGGCGCTCCATTGCATTGATCTTCTTGAAAGTCTCAGCCATGATCTTACACACCAGGTCATACTCCTCTGCATGGTCCTCACGGTACTGGTAGTTAACGAGTGACTGAAGGGCATCCACCAGGCTGAGATGTTTTATGACACATGATACAATAACTTCCTCCATAACATCTGGTCTGATCACCTCCCTAACAGAAAAAGGTAAGATTATTAAACCATTCCCAGTAATACAATATGGAGGCTTCATGAGTATACCCTCTTTATTTTGATGCTATGGCTATCTTACTTGATGCTGGGACGGAACTGTGGTCGAGCCCTTCCAGACACTTCTCGCAATCTACCCATGATACCTGGAGGCAGGCGGATACGAGGCAAGTCGAAGTATGTCCCTGGCATGAGGCCTGAAGGTGGTATGAGCACATCAGAGGGGTAGGTGAACTCTCTGTCCTCTTCAATAGTGAGTGGCAGGGGTGAAGGGCTGGGTGTGAGAGCAGGAGAGATTGCACCATTTGCTTCCACCTGCCACTGACACCTAAAAGGTAAGCAAACACATCAGTATAGATTCTTTGGGGTGTAAGCTTTCCTGTGCTAAAAAAAAAAAAAAAAATCTATATCATGTTAGAATCTTCAGCTACCTCACCTTTGCAGCAGCTTTGAGCAGAGCAAATCGTGGCAGGCTTCCTCCTCTCTTGTCACCTCTGGTCCGTTATACAGGATACGGAGCATTGAACAGGCTAGCACTGACAAACCCAGTGCAAGGTCTGCCAAGAAGGGGAGGCCTCCAGAGACATCCTCAGATGACTCCTAAAAGACAGAGACAGACTCTGCTGTTGTGCATCATGTTGCAAACCGTGGCAGGTACAGTTGTTTTGGAAATGTTTCCATACTATACCTGAGCTCGAACAGTGCAGGAGAATCCCCACATGGCTTTATCAGGGGTATTATGTTCACGTCCACTTCTCATCTCAAAGGAAAATGTCACAGTGTCACCTTCAACCTATAGCAGGAAACACAATATGTAGCATGTTTTAGGTTCAATATGCACATCTTTGCAGTCTTTGTGCTTTATCTACTAATAAGCTTCTTTTACCTTGACAAGATCTTTGGGCCACCCTGTTCCCAACACACTTCGACTGCCGTATCCCAGAGTGTTTCCCCCGTACTCTGTTACTTTACGACTGTTAGTGTTTGGCCCAGCATAGATAACCAACTGAAAGCCATAGGAAACATTTTATTGTAAAAATGTCCAAAATCAAAGCTTTGCAATGTCTATGAAAAAGTATGCAACAGCTACAATGTGTGAGCATATTTTTTTCTAAACTGTGCCTCCAGTTACTGTGAGAATTGATACCTTGTCATAGTCATACTGTGAAGAGCAGCGAGAGTCAAAGCGAAGGTACAGGCAACGGGCTCCTGGGATGTGCACCGTCTCCTTGAATTTATAATTGTCTCGCACAGGGTGAACAGTTTCTACTGTCTTTCCCGCAGCCCATGGAGCAGGGATCTTAAGTCCAGTCAGGAAACCTGGTTCTTCACGTTCATCAAGAATCCTGATTTAAAGGAGAGCGAGATGAAGAATTCAGAGTTCTTCAAATTTAATTAATTTATGACAGACTTTACAGTATGCATTTCATTTATCTATTATTTATCTTTATTAGTGATGAATTTGGATCTTCTAAAACCCTAAATTATATTTCACATTTATTGATTATGAATTATCACTCAGCATTATGAGGTTGGACATGAGAAAACATACTTGTCATCAGCTGCGCATGCCTTGGCCCCCTGGCCTAGAGAGCCTACTACTGGTGGAGGCTCTTCAGTGAAAAGTGGAGATTGCGTTTTTAGTAACAGGGCAGTCTAGAATACAGAGTGAAACAAAAAGCTTCTGTGAGGATTACATTTCCTTTTTTACTTTCCACTTTTATTCAATTTGAGACATGAATTAAATTCACACAACTCTGACCTGGCTGGTGTACAGAACCAGCTGGACCAACTGTGGCATTAGGGCGTCAGCAAGAGTGAGTGTCTGTAGGTTAGGGTGCATCAGAGAAGTAAGCAGCACGGGTAACAGGTGCCCCAGCATGGTGGCCTTTGTGACCTGTTCCAGACCTTTCAACCTGACAACAACAACAACAACAACAACAAAAAGCAACATATAAGAAGAAACCGTTCTTAGACAGAAAAACAGCAAAAGAGACTGTGTGGTTTGAGAAATTAAAAGAAAAGAATAATGGAAAATTAACAGCAGCAATGGTAACTTAACAAGCATTACCATAAAGGATTACAGTTATTCATGCTCAGGAGGAAGCTACAGAATTACTAAGGTTTAGCTTAATCTTTTTTCATGGTGAAATACTGCATTAGAGCTAACAGAGAAAACACCATTTCTAGTTTTATTTAGTCAGTTATATAGTGACAGCTGTCACCACTAATTGACTTTAAAAGTCATGAGATATAATTCAACCAAAAGGTTTTTTGTTCCCTCACTTTGCTAAATTTCTCTTAAAAAGATGTATTTAAAGTTCACCTGGTTTCTCTGTCGGGGATGTCACTGTTAATTAGAGCAGTGGTCACCTGCTGCAGAGTTTCCAGCACTTCGTCACAACCCACAAGGATTTTGGTTGCCAGGGACAGGATGCTGCTTTGCAGCTCCTGGAGACAACACACAGAATAGGCCCACACTTCCGTAACACTGCTTCTGAGATTTTCAGTGCGTTATGAAAGGTATACACATATCATTGCTACAACTACAGCTGCAAAATCTGAGCTCTTAGTTTACAGACTTGATGGTAGAAAAGAACTAGCTAAACCTTGCTAGCTAGACCTAATCGATATTTAGCAGCAATATATCCTCAGACAATGTAAGACAATGACTGTACATTACATGCAATAAGCACAAAATCCCCTGCAGACCTGCATTTCTTTCTGCTCTATTCTCACCAACAGACAGGCATGAACCACAAGGACGGCAGTACAGTAGGGGTATTTAAAGGGGATGTTTACCTGTACCTTCATTGTTTCCCCTTGTAGGGAGCTGTCACTGTCATCATTATCATCAGGACGGATTAGAATGGTGTTACTGAGGAGGTGGTTCTGAACAGCCATGAGGTAGCGCAGACTAGGTGAAACGACCTACAGAGAGGGAGAACCATTCCAAATTTGAAACTGTAATCTAGAGAAACATGCAATGTTAGTCAGCAGAGGTGGTATTTAGTGACGTTGAAAATGACATTCATACTGGCACAGTGGAGAGCAGCTTTTGGAAGTCATCTCGGGCGACAGTCTGACATTTGGTAATGAGAAGGCAGGATTCTCGGACAACAGTCTTCAGGATACAATGCAGTAGCTCATCACTCAGTCTATAAAAAAAAAAAACAACCTGTTAATCTTATGGTGCAATTACATATTTTGAGGGAGCCAACGTGTGAAGCCAAACCATGAATTTTTCTAGGCTGGTGTGTTATAATTTATATTTTATACCATCACATAGTAAAAGGGTTATTGCTCACCTGTAATGATCATCTTCTTCACTGCCAAATCTATTCTTCTGCAGCTGGTCTGCCAAATTGGTAAGAATAACATCACGAAGCTGAGACAGACCACTGTTCCTTTCACCTGAATATGGCAAATAAACAGAAATTATATGAAATACATTCTCAAATAAACATGACAAAAGCTGTTTGTATTATAAATGTACTGCACGCAGCTCTGACTAACCTTCTGTCAGTACAAGTTTCAGAAGTTTATTGAGCTCAGCCTCTCCCTGATATAATGTATTCAGGCCTGAGCTACAGTGATAGAGAGCAAGAAAGAAAATAAGATTAATTTAACACTAAAATTTGACTCATATTCAAATATTATTAAGCTGTATCTGAACATTGATGTTAACATTACCTGATGGCCAGACACACTTCTCTCTGGATTTCTGCCCCAATCTGGTCCACTGGAGCCATGAGTAGCTGCCACAGGAGTAGGCCTGACCGACGCACACTCTCCCTATTCTGCTCTGATTGAGGATTGAAAAATCTAAATACCACCTGCAGAGGACAGACCAATAAAAACAAATATAGTCAAATGTAAAGAAAGACATTTTCTACCACACAGCTCGCTATACATCACACAGACCTGAAACACCACTAAGATGCAGCGGATGATGCAGGTATCTCCATTAACCATTGCCTTCTCCATAATGTCACAGATGCTGCTGAAGTGACGGGCCTCGATGGGGTGTTGTTTGCCTAGTAGAGCACCCAAGGGCAGACTGTTGCTGCTGGCTGCGAGCAAGTTGAGCTGGTGAATACACATAGCACCTATGTGATGAAGTAGCTGGTTGATAACCTCGCCAGTGGCCACAGTTTCCTCTGTAAAAAAAATACATTTGGCACATTGTATCAAGTTATATCAAACAGATGACAAGCAGCAGCTGCAGATTCTTGGGGAATTTGTGTCTACCTTTGGGTTCTTTGATGACATGGCTGACGCCGAGCCTATGGCACACATGATGAAAAGCTTGGTTCCCAGGGTTACACCATTGATCTATGTAATCACTGGAGCAGGTCCAGATCAAGTTGTTCAGTGCATCATAACATGCTCCTAGAAAAAAAATCCAGAGAGATATGTTCAAGTATTTTGCAACTATCCTCTGTATGTTCTGTGTTAAAAGGTGAAAATCTGGGCTCACCTAGCCCAGAAACTTGGGCTCCTCTGCCTAAAGAACTGCCAGGAGCATCGATGAGGTCAGCGCGGCTGCTGAACTGACCGTCAGCCAGATTAAAAACTAGGCTGGAGGCAAGTACTGAAAAAACATGAGAAAAAAGTTATTTTAAAATAAACTTTGACTCCATCTGTGTTTTCATACAAGAATCCAAAACTTTTAGGACCAGAGCTTTAGTTACTGAAACCAAAGTCATGTTTTGGTGATCTGTTTTTCCACAATACTCTAAAGATTACCAAAATCATTTTGTTGGTGCGTGACAAAGGACAAATCTATTTTTATACTTTATTTCTGTCCATGACTAGAAAATAAACAACTCAACTACTCAGTAAGGACTGAGCGTCATAATCAATCCGTTTTACCATGCAGCTTTGTTCTGTTAATCTATGCTAATTCCTTTAAGCACAACAAAACAGTATACACAGCTACATTCTCTTATAAATGGTGGCTTGAATTAAGTGCTTCTTGGGGGTAAAATAAACCCCAAGAACGCCAAACTTTTCTGTAGTACATATAATATGATACAAAATAATACATTCTTCTTTATAAATGCTCTTACTTTTAAGAGAAGACAGGCTGCTGGTTCCTCCAAACAAGGAGCGTGTGGCAGAGCTCCCAGAGACACCAGGCGGTGAGACCAACATCACAAGGTAAGTTCCACATACATACATAGGTGTCTTTCTCAGAGTTTTCAAAGGGAGTCCACAGCTAGTGTTGACAGCTGTAACAGGGTTAAAAAGAAATGTGTCAAAGGCATTTAATAACTATATTAAAAGCCAGAGAAGAACATATGGTATTTGGACCAAATATTTTGTTGATTAATTACCAGACTGTTCCTCTTTGACAGTGTTAGTAATGGCAGAGCCTGTGAGAGCAGCCAATGTGGCAGAATGGGATGCCCGGAAGCGTGACATTCGACTCAAGAGAAGTTCATTCAAGCACTTGGAAGACTCGCCTTCCTTGCGAGTAAGAATAACTCTCTCCTGCAGGATGTCTGCAACACACAACCCTGTCTGTGTCTGAACCAGAGAGTAAAAGGAGAAAAGAAATCACAGATGAATCACAGACAAAAACAAACTGAAATCTGTCAAAATTTCACTGAGGCACTTACCGACAGGTGAAAGACATCCATAAAGACAGAGTGGCCTTTCTGGGTTTTCTCATTGAGACTAGCTGGGGACCAGACCCAGTACAGGTAGGTTCCATCTGAGCAGAGGTGCAGTGTGGTCATACTGCTGCCCACAGGGAAATGATGGGCTGGCATGGGCACAATCTGGCACACCTGTAAATGACAGGTTCGACTATTACTACACCTCTGTCAACTCAATAAATTTTTATCAGCTGGATATAGCAGAATGGTCAGGTAAGTATTTTAACAAGACTGACATTCTCAAACTTGTTTACTTATGATAATAGTGTAAGCAGTACCTGGAGGGTGAAGGGGTCAACGACCTGGCACAGCTGATGAGGCTTGGCATCGAAGGAGGAAGGACGGTGAAGGAGGCGGCCGCTGCTGAACACCACCCAGCCAGGCTCCAACTCTTCATTTCGACAGTACACAAAACCCCTGTAGACAGCACAAATGTAAAGCATATATTTCTGTAGGAAAAACAGGCATTTTTGCAAAAATTATAGCACCTAGAGCAGCAATTATCACATTGCTACTGATTATACCCCTACTGTCTTTTAAACTTTTATTAATATGTTTGTAGTCTTAGTTGATGCATCATGGTTATTTTTGTGGAGGAAAACAGAGTTGCCTTACATAATGAGTGAGCTCAGAGTTCTGACTCTAGCAATTTAGTTTTTTGCTTGTGAACAAAATTAATTCGAGGTCTGTTGAATTCTAAAAACAAATTTTAGAAGATAGCTACTCTCTGCTTGCGCATTTGGTAATTTGCAAACACAGCATGGAATTAAAATGCAGGCTACACAACACGCTTTAAAATCAGCAAAGTCAACCAAAGACAGTTAGAGAGGATGTGACAGGGCACTGCAGATACTGGTTTGACAATGTCCAGGAAATAACACAGCCCTATTATAATCATTGCATGGTTAAATGATAAGGGATATTTTTAGTGTTTCATCCTCTTTCTGTCCCTCCATCTCACTCTTCTCAGATAAAGGCAGGCAGGCAGTAACAGGGATCATGTTACCTCAGTGTCCCATGTAAACCAGAGCCCAGCTTGCTGAGTCCTCTCCCAGAGGAGTTAGTGGTATACAGATAGAGTCCGTCTGTGGCTAGACAGCGTCCCAGGTCAGTGTCTGCAAGAGACGGGAATGAAAAGACTAAATAAGGTGAAAACGACAGATAGTTGAGTTGAAATGGAAGGAAGGAGCTAATAAAAACTGATGACAGAATTAGAATGCTCAAGAAGGAGGAAACTTTTTTTTTTTTTTTTTACTTCATTACTGATTTCAAGTACTGCATCACAATACTTCTATGAAGTGTAAGCAAATATCTATAGTATCATGACTGCTCTTATGTCAGCTTAGCATAAACTAGATATATGCATACTTTGTTTTTAGATATACACCACATTCAGCCACTGTCACTATTCAAGGTCAGCTCATCGATTGGTAGAGAGTGAGACATCACTCTCATCCTCTGCTTTACTTCCTTGTTCACATAAAGTAACAGCCTCTCCATCTCTCATTCCTTAGCACAAATAAATTCACAATATACACAAGTAACATGTGAGCAAAGAAGCTAATCAAAATATCCTTCTTCCTTCCATGTTTGTTGTGATTTAAAATGCTTTATGCATTTTTTAGACATACTCTATGTCTGACATTCATTTTTCAAGAGAATATCAAACCAGACAACTCTTTCTAATTCCCATGAGCTAAATGAACATTCTCAGCTGTAGGCACAACAGAAAAATATTTACCTTTACTCTCTGCTCCCCCAGCTGAATTATCAGGTGTAGGTAGCATGTCTTCAAAACCCCAAGACACACTGTGTTTCCCCCCCAAGAGACAGGATGGAGAGCCAGGGCCTCCTTCCAGGAGCAAAAGTCTGATGTGGCAGAGAAACAGGGTTATCATTCATTTGACAACATACTAATAAATATTCAGGTGGTAGGAAGCTTACCTGTACAGGACATCTGACACAGGAAGTTGGCCCAGATCAGTTTGTTTCTGCAGCAGGTGAACTGTGTGGATGAAGGTCTTCAGAGATCCTCTAGAAAATAGTTTCATAGATTAGTCTGGAGGCCGCAGCATGGAAGACAAAGCCTATTGTTAAGCCTTTGTGGAGGCCTAATGCAATAATGCCTGACTTGAATCATGGAAGGAGTTCAGTGTAACGTAATGGAAATTAAAACGTAATATCTGCAAGAATCTTTTTCATTAGAGTTTAATGGAAAGAACATTTTCTGCTGAACCTCTTTCCAGGATCTAATGAACAACCAACTCAAGTTTGTAGAGTGTTCATTTACTGCTTTGTTTAACAATTAATTAAACACATGCATGTGAAAGGAAAATATTTCTTGTTTCATTATTTTGTTATGTCTCGAATGACACTGTTTACAGCAATAGTTCATATGTCATATTCCACATGGCAGGGACACTGGCAGGAAATCTGTATGGTGACAACACAAACAAAATTGAGGGAGCATGAATGTGACACAGAATAGTATCATTCTGAACAGGTCAACTCAGACTTGCCAAAACAAGATCAAAATAGATGGACAACTTCTAACATATGAATGAAGCTTGGAGATGAAAAGTCTAACTCAAGAGTATTCTGAGAGTAATATACATTTGGTTCTAATATATCTACCCACTTTCAAATTATGTCTCTTTTTGCTTCAATGTTCTGTATCTTCTTATGTTTTATATATAAATATTTCACATTTTGATATTCATACTTTCACTGTGGTTATTCTATGTAAAGGTTCATTATAGTGTTTTATTATAAAATATAACTGGATATAAGATCATGGTCATATTGCAGAGCACTAACTTGACTCAGTGTTCAAATGTGTCAAACCTCTTTCAACAGATGTCATCTATGAAACCACCCTGTGTACTGAACACTGCTACATGGTTATTTTACTTGACTAGACCATCAGAGGCGAGGGGGAGCTGATAGCACTTTAATTAGCTCCCACTGTCTGTGAAAAGGCACCAGGGCTGGATGGTTCCCCACAACAAAGAGCCCTCAGCTTTAACAGAGGCTGAACAAAGAGTGGAGGGTTCTGGCTTTGACAAGTCAAGATCCAATGTCACCAGCAGAACCCAGAGTTCAGCCACAAAAAACAGCACATTGTGCTCTTTTGCCAGCCAAGGGATACCGCAAAACAAAACACAATTCCCTAAATTTAAGTCTTTTTATATATCCATTGATAGTCTATATATTCTACCTCAGTGCTTTTTCAAAGTTTCTTCCAGCGTTCCCTGATAACGTGCTCTTTCATCCTTACTTAACTAATGGATGTAAGGATAAAGAGTATCAAATACAGAATAGATAGTTCCTTGAACCAAAACTGGGATTCATGATTAAATAAACCAAACTTGTTCGGCTTGTTTTGTATACATGTATATAAAAGGATGAGACATGGATTATTGGAGTATGTCAGTATTACACATTTATGAAACATCTGTGAGGTTTGTAAAGTATAATAAACACATACAAAGATCGATACATGCAGTTATATTATGGAGCATTTCCATTATCCATAGAGATGGAGTGATTTAAAGCCACTCTAAAAGAGGACAGACTTTGTTTGCTGTGTGTCATTGAAAACGTGTTTTTCTGTCCTGTCATGAATGATGTATTTTTTAGTTAATCTAAGATGAATTCTTTTGGCTGGATGCTGAAAAACTAGAGCTGTGCCTCAGAAAGTAAAGCCTGTGGCAGACTTTATCTGCTAAGGTTGGTAAAGACAACAGAATATTTTTTAAGTCTGAACTATAAAATAACCTGTAATTTTGTTCTGAAATGTTTGACCACTGTGATTATACTTTCTGGTGTGTTGAAAACCAAAGAGAGATGGGCACCCTGCATACATGACACAAAAATAAAATTATCAATCAATCAATGTAGTTTTGGTGTTTCTAGTAACTTGAACTTTAAAATCATTACAACCACCCTAAACACTCCAAGTGTGTTTAACTTAAAGGCCAATGGAATGATCATACCACAACGTTGAAACCAAGGGCAGCATGAAAGTATTGCATTTCAAATAATCATCATTGTGCTTGCTTCTGCTTGGTGTGAGGCCTTACCTGGCACAAGCAAGTGCCACAAGTGCAGCAGCAGCATTCTCCCTTTGTCGGTGTGTGTGGAGGGTCTGTGTCGGAGCCTGGCCCTGGCTTTGACCACACTCCTGGACACCATCTTCCAGCCAAGTGCAGAGCAGCCCCTCCAGGCCATTCAGACAGTCAGCAGGCTCTTTGCTGAGGCTGAGCGGCTGGCAGTCCCGCAGGCAGGCTAGTAGTACCTCTGCTGTGACGCCACAGAGCGCTGGGTCACTGCGAGTCTGAGACTGTAAAAGGGGGAAGACCAGCAGCAGACCAACACGGGATGTGAATGGTGCCTGCTCCGGTTGCTGGAGCAGACCTTGTCTTTTGAGCAAGGCCAAGGTTTCCTCATCAGCCCCTCCAGTTCCCTCTCGCTCCTGTTGTTCCTCCAAGGCCAGTTGCCGCTGCGCACCCCATAGGCCACGCAGAGCATTGAGACGGTACTCCAACAATCGTGCATATGCATTACTCTGATTCCCACAGACAGCACGAAGCCGCTCAGCAAGCTCTACTGGGTTTTTAGTCTCAAATGTTAGAATCTGAAAGGAAGAAAAGGGGTAGAAGAGGGGGAAAAAAATTAGTAGGTGGCAACAACAATAGCCTACATGTGTAATCTGGCCTGATCTGAAACAGCACAACTTCAATTTTACATATTATACAAAAAGATATGTTTTCAAAATATGCAACTAACACAAAGGAAGGAAACAGGAGTACAAAACGGGGATAACACTGTGTTCCACTTTTCTCTGGAAGGATTATTTGTCTTCTATCCATGGTGAATATGTAAGAAGCAACATATCTTTAGCCAAAATACTGGTTAAATTTGGTCACAATAAACACTCAGAACACATTAATTACCCACCATAACCATATCCCACAAGGTACATTATAATGTTATTAGGCTTCTTGTTCGTCAACATTTTACTTTAAGACAGGGCACATTGAAAACACAGTCACAATTTATTGGTTGACCTTGCAGTATTTCTAGTGTAACTATGAATCATTTAAACAGCAGAAGCGTTATGTCCAGAGTCTTTTGGACTATGAAATAATGGTCAATGATAATAAGGTATATTTGGGATAGCCTATCAGAAGTGTAACAATGTGCTTCATGTGCACTTAGCCAGCATTGCGGATATTGATCACACTCTGTGGCCCACGAATCATGGACTGGAAAGAAATCCATTATACCATTTAGCAGGCACAATTTGTATTGATTCAATTTCAGAAATGCTACTAATGTTACAGAAACGCTCCTTTGACTGGATGCCGGGCCTATCTCCACCTTTCTCTGCAAAACACTGCTGCAAGTGGTTAAAAATAGTCAACATCATCACACCTACAAAAACAGCACTGAATGACCCAGTCAGTCTTACATCTAGAGTTTAAACTACACTTCAAGACAGACCAGTACATAAAAAAAAAAAAAACACACAAAATAAATTCAAATACACTGAAATAGCCAGACATCTATAGGAGGCTGATGCCAGCAGAGTGATACAGTATTTCTATTTCAGCTCTACCTTATTTCTATTTAAAGCAACAGTTCTTCCATTACATTACTAATCCTTTAGTTTTGTTGTAGTATGCTTATGTTTATACAGGCAGTTCAAAGAAAAACCTGCTTAATCATAATTTTGATTTCACTGATTTGTCCTTTATTAGTGCAGCTAGTGGAGCTGTGGTAATAGAAGGCTGCTGGTAAAATGAGGTCATCAAGAAGTCATCTGCAGCCTTTATGCTGCTAACACAAGTACTAGAAGATTTAGCAAGATAGACTGTTGATGGGTATGGTTATTTTACAAGTACTGAGTACATTGAAGAAAAGAGAGAAGCAAACGGATTACAGTCAGATATTTGGCAAAAAACATTAGGACAAAGAAGGTTAGTTAAATTAAATTAACACTTAATCAAGCAGACAGTGCCCACTAATTTACATTTATAGCATTACCAAAGCTTTGAGCCAGTCTCAGAATACTGCCTGTGTAAAACAAAAATAATCTGTACAATTTATGCATTCAGCTGTGCCAACACTTTTTCAACAATCAAGTGGGCAAATTTCCTTGTGATTTTGAATTGAACCTTAATTTACTTCTATCTCACATTAAACATGAGGTGAGAAATAGGAGTACTCATAAAGAATGCCATATTACTACATTTAACAAACTCACCAAGTGGGATATATTATAAATAATCCACAAAACTGTTACTAATTTAAAGAAAACAAACCTTGAAATTGAAGATGGTTTGAGACAACACTATTGTTAAATAAAAGAGATTAAAAATACAGAGTGTTGGCTTATCTGAACATACAAGCATGTAGGTCAACCTTACTGACATACAGGAATGGCTGTACTTTCATACAGTGGTGCTAAACGTGTTATGCGAAAAATGTGATATTATTAGATTCATGTAAATGGCTGCCCATCAGTCTAAGCGTCTGTCTGTCTATTCAACAGTATCTACCACCTGCTCATCAACATGTGACAGACTACTACAACAAATGCGCAGTACAGGTACTATTGACTCTGGCTTTTTAAACAACAGAGTCTCGACATATTGAGGATGTAAATAAACACGTTTAGCTCGAAGTTTCCATCGGGATCACTGTAAAGGAAATGTAATCTAGTGACACTTCCGAGTCGGAGAGTACCTTCAAAATAAAAGCTTGCAACATGACTGGCTCCAAACTGTTTTAAGACATAAAAAAAATCATACTGACCTCACTTATGTTTAAAGTACTTTTAAATTGAGTGCTCATACACACACGCACACACATTATATGCTGATGAATATGTTACACATAGAGACATCTGATATAATTGCACTTGTAATGAAGACATATTTAGCAAAACACCAGTTTTAGGGTTACACTGCCATAAAAACTACATAACGTGCATATTGGTGTCCTTGAATGCTGTGAAAGATGTAGAGAACTAAAGAATATTTATTATATAATGAGTACAGTGTAATACATTACTGTACATGTTAAATATCTTCACAGATTACTGGCAGTAGCAATACATTTAACCTGAGGTAGAATAGCAACATCTAGTGCACACGAAGGTACTGAATTTCAAAACTTTAATAGCATGGACTGCACTAAATATCAGGTATCAATAGATGCCTTGTTGTTCGAGGCCAAATGTCATTCCTCACAGAATAAATCGTATTAATTTCAGTGCATCCACCACATATACATGCATATTTATTTACCTGGCCTTTACAGTTATTGATATTAGCAGAACACTTCAAGTTACAGCAAACACATTTATCATTACAGTGAGAGACTTTGTTGAGTGGAAAACTGTTGTTTTATTTTTGCTGCTTAACAATGTAAAAATAAAACAACATTATTATTGTGTTTACAATATTTTTTTTGCATATAGTGATAAAATTGTATTGAAACAAGGATCAAAGATTTTAGTACAATCACCAGGCCAAATTTTTCTGAGATTTGTTCTTGCTCACTTAGATAGCTAAATGGAGTATTTCAGTAATATCCAACTTTATGTAGCTCATGTTATCTTAACACCGCAATGATGAATTAAGTTAGAGTCCGTGTATTACACTTACCTAATAAGATGTCATTGGAACCTTGTTTGTAAAGCTTTTATTTTGAAAGACATATACAGGAAATACTTTGTCAATAGCTGCTTCTTTGACAGTTAGTCAATAACAAGCAGGGCAGGAAACTTGCAAACGTTAGCGCTACCGTTATCACAGAGGGTGTGTTGCAGCTGACAGAAAATACAAATGTACACATTAAAAGAAACAAAAGACAATATTAATGCCAACACTGTGTGCGTGTTTCTAAATATAAGCTTGTGTGTGTCTGTGGGAGATGGCTTTCACCCACCTCTTGCTCAGTGTCCCCCTGTTCTGACACTCCAATTTCACTGGGCAGTTCGGCCAGATCTGTGACCCGAATGAGTCCGTCGTGGAGGAAAATTGTCTCCTCCTTCACGGAAAGCCACTGGGACGAATCCACGGCCCCGGAGCCCATCGCTCTCTCCTCCGACAATAATGCCAAAGGGGTCGAACATTAAAAATTCAGTGACAGAATGACAGAAACGCCCTAGCTAGCCTGCTATCGAGCTACAATAACATTCCAGCCGTCGCCGCTGCCGTCTTATCTGGCGATGGGCTGTGACAGGGCAAACACTAGCGTAGCACTTCAACCAAACCGATGACAAATACACGGTAAACAGGTATTGGTTGTGAATCCGTTTCACATAACTTGGCTGCTCGTGTCGTGCTAGTAGCGGCTGCTAGCTGTCTGGCTTGGTTAGCTGGAAGCCGTGCTAACTTACCGTACGGTATCGTTTTAACGTTACCGAGCAGAGTGGGCGTGACACTTGTACTAAATCCGTTATTGCGCCGCACCTTTTAAATGACAGCCTTTTCAGGACAAAGACTGCGCCTGTAATGAACCCATTTCTCGGTTAAATACGAAACGCAGACGGCTCCGCTAACGGCCCGGCCGCTGTGTCACTGACTGAGAAGATAATGAAAGTCTCCCAGCTGTCAGTGCGACGCCATGTTTCCAAGGCCAACTAGCTGCTCCCAGCATGCACCGCGGCCCAGAATAAAAGCTGTCAAATATTCATGAGTTCATATAGTCTGTGTGGTTCAGATAACACACAATTTAGTTGTCACTTATCATTCACTACAGATGTTTTGATGGTTTTATATGAGATATGTTTTTAAAGAAAGCTAAAAGCTGGAGCCCAAATAGGTTATAGACTTGGTTTAAAAATACAAGTAGGGTATCTCACATTGGTAGATGTACCCCAGAATTTGTCACATTTGGATGGGATGATATGGCTATTGTTATAAAAAAAAATAAAAAAAAATGGAGTTTGTATTCTGGCTAATGCTTTATGAAAAAAGATTTATGAGGTTTTATCTGCCACAATCTCTGTACTGGACCCAAACTGCTATTACAATTGGATGGTAAATCACCATTAGTAACTGGAAGTTGCCTGGGGAGCTGCATTTTAAGAACTGGGGGGACTGGGAAGTATTAAATTATATTACAGAGAATGTAGAATACAAGACAGAAAATTATATTTTAAGAGGCTGCTATACTAGTCTTACTACTTAGGTCTATGTACTACTCTTTTCTTTATTTTTAAAGAAAGATTTGGGTCAGACTTGTACAGTCCACTTGGCAACAGAGTGACTGCTTTGGTTTCTGTTTGATAGTTTTAGTAGGTGTATAATACAACGTACATGTGATCTATTTTATGGCTGATGTTAACATCAGAATCAGAATCAGCTTTATTGCCAAGTATACCATGTATGTACATACAAGGGATAAAAGGAATTTGTCTCCGGA
>JAPSES010000192.1:64324-69324 GCA_029822895.1 Maxillicosta whitleyi
GAGCTGCACTAACCATATGTGTGTGTTTTCATTCACCTCGTTCAGGAGAACTTCACATACCTACTGTGTGTGTGTGTGTTTGTGCATGCATGTGTATGTGCGTGTGTGTGTGTGCGTGTGTGTGCATGCGTGTGTGTGTGCGTGCATGTTTGTTTGTATGTATGTGTGTGTATGTGCATGTGTGTATGTGTGTGCGTGCTTGTGTGTGCGGATGCGTGCGTGTGTGCATGCGTATGTGTGTGTTTGTGGGTGTTAGTGCACGCGTGTTTGTGTGTGTGTGTGTATGCACGTGTGTGTGTGTGCATGCGTGCGCATGTGTACGTGTGTGTGTTTGCGCGTGTTTGTGTGTGTGTGTGCGTGTGTGTGTTTATATGTGTGTGCGTGTGTGTGTGTGCATGTGTGTGTGTGTGTGCATATGTGTGTGTGTATATGTGTGTGTGTGTGTGCATATGTGTGTGTGTATGTGTGTGCGTGTGTGTATGTGTGTGTGTGCGTGTGTGTATATGTGTGTGTGTGTGTGCATGTGTGTGTGTGTGTGTGTGTGTGTGCGTGTGTGTATATGTGTGTGTGTGTACCTAAAGCCTGAATAAAATCAGTCCCAAAGGCTTCACAAAGACACCGGCCCCTTCACTCACACTCACTCCTCTGCGCTCCAACACATGCCACCGATGGCCCAGAATGCAACTGCTTCACTTTCAAAGACAAGCTGCTTCTGTGGCCCCCTCACTTATTCAATCTGTCCAACACCCAAACCCCTCACTCCCTATCCTGACTCTGTGGTGGCCCCTCGACTGGTGACGCACAGAGCCCCTCACTGACCCCCCCATTTCACTTACACAAAGACAGGCATGGCCTCGCTCTGCTCCGACTCCCACTGCATTTTCTCTGTGTTTAAGCTTATTTCTTGAAGACACATAGAAAGGATGTAAGCACCAATACTGTCCTGTTCCAACATGTTGTTTTATGGATCATTTTTCATTCAAATACAGACTCAGAAATCCATACATGAGATGAGAATGTGTTGTACAGAAATGTTCTTCCATGAACATATAGAGGTTTTTAATTCTCAAAGACAACTGTCGGGTCTTTTTCAGTGTATTTGACAACCGAGATGAAGCCATAGTGTCTACGTTTGTTTAAACACGGGTCACAAGTCATTAAAAATATATGCAATTAACTGCAATTACAATGAGTTTGCCTGTTTTATTTTGCAGGACAACAGATATTTTTTCAGATTCAACTCATCCATTAACAACTGAAAAACTCTTAAAATGGCACAGACACAATATACCATTTATAGTCTGAATAAGACAATAGAAATGCTGCATTTAGCTTGTAACAATGACTTGGCTAAGGTTTGGTTCAGTTAGGCACAATGATGGTGTGGGTATGATCACTGTTCTCTGCTCCTGCTGAGGACGGTCCCTATTAGGGCTGGGTGACGGGGGGGGGCGGTGACAGCGTTTTGTTTTTTGTTTGTTTTTTCAGACGATATTGATATGTATCACAATATCAAATCACTATTTTTGTCAATCTTACATTTTCAGTTACTACCAAGTTAGTTGTGCAGACATCAGAAGGTCATTTTTGATTTAAATATGACTTATTTTCTGTCAGAGGTTGAAGATGACAGATGTGCTGATCATGACATGATCCAACTGTTTAAACAAATAAGCAAACAACACATCATTTTGTGTCAGACTACACCGGCCCATTTAAATACAGATGTACCTCATATCACATCTGAGCAGAAGCAAACTTATTGAATTTTAGGTATGTAGACATTTTCTGGTTAACACTTTGCAGACGGTCCCTAAACTCATGCTCACTAAGGCTCCACATTTGAAGTGATGCCATCAAGTGATCATTAAGGACCATTTTTTTGGATGAAAACTTGGTTGTAGTTTCCCCTCTGTGTTATCAAAGCTGCACAGAGCTGTCATTTCAATCTCCTTTCAACTTTCCCCTTCTCCACATAGGCTACATGTATTGGTCTGGTTCATCTGTGTATTGAACTGAAAGCCCCAAACCAACACGGTTCACACTCTGCTTTTCAGTAACCCAGTCACCTGAGTCTCAGTCACATTTTCTTCTGAGGGAACACTCATTACCTCCCACAGCCGCCCAGACATTCACGTGTGTCCTGCAGCTGCTCTTACACCTGTGCATCAACTGAACCCGCTGTGGCTCTAGTGTGATTGTTTTGGTGCTGCACCACTTAATTATGATTGGCTGTTCTTATGTCTGTCAAAACATGGACCAATGAATTCCATCTAAATTATTTCGAGCATGTCTCGTACTTTTATCGAGGAAAAGTTATATCGCAATATATATCTTTATCATTTTATTGCCTTGCACTAGTCCTTATTTACCAATGTAACCTAAGTAACTGACTTTTGAAACTTAAATGCACTCACACAGTCAGAGGAGGGTGCCAAGAGTCAACGCTGCTCATCAAAAGTTGAACAGTATTGTTAATTTTTTCTGGTGAGGTTGAGCTGGTAGGTTCTTCTCAAATTCTCCTTGAATAAGGAGATGCTCTGTTTTTGCAGGAACAAAATTCAATGTTGTTAATGTCCCTACACAGCAGTTTATGTGGCAAATATGTGTGAAAACTAGGTATTACACATGTTTGTTTCCATCATGCCAGCTGACTACTGCTGCAGAACACATCATCTAAACATAGATGGTAGTTTTTGTCCAGTGTGAAAAAGGTCATATGTTGATTTGAACCCTGCTCAGTGAAGTCAGCAGCAGAATCAGATAGCACTTGCATGTCTCAAGATATAGATATATTTAGTCCCGATACAACACGATATACTGTATTTTTTCCAGAACTGTTCATATTCACCACCTTTGCAGAAGAAATTCACAAAGAATAAAAAATTCTCTTTTACTTACTCCTTTCAATGACACTGCAAGTCAGTGCTTGTTCACTGCAGGTTGTCAGAATGAATCCTAAGAAATGTAGGCAAGGTGCAACAAGCACACTTAAGTAAATGTTAGCATAATTCACTCATATATTACATAACCTCATTGGTGATGGGTGTTATGTGAGGAGTTGAAGTTTTTATTAGTACAATCCTAGCAGAAGCAATAAAAGTACTAATGTTACACATGAACACATTCCTCTACATGTTCATGTGAATAAACTTCTCCATCCAAAACCTTATTTATCATGAATATGTGTAACTGACAGCAAAGAGGTCATTATAACATAAAATAGTCTCTGACGGTGTTAGTTTAAGTTATTTTTTAGTATTATTTTTGATATATTTAGATTCTCTTCCCCTTTGTATTCCTGTGTGTATTACATTTACTGCTTAAATGTTTTGTTTAGGTTAAGTCATCAGACTTCCATAGTGTCAGCGTCCTGTCAGAACCACATATCTCTAGTGTTAACGTTTCGTCAGAAGAACGGGGTTGCTTTCATCTTAGCAATAATAGCTTTTCCAGTGAATGTGAGGCTTTTAAAAAGGTTCAGTTAGATTAAGATGGAAGACAATTTGAAGCTCAACCAATAAAGGGAGAACTTCATCCTTCAGTTTGTTACTAACATTCAGAATCTGAAGACATAGTGTGTATTTCATACTGTTAAAGAAGGGGGATGTAGGATGTTCCTTTTCAGATTCATCACAGCAATGTGTGCATGCAACTTCTACAACTTTTGTGCTGCTTGAAATAAGATCAAAACTTCCTAAAACTAATCTATTAAAAGTCTGCATGACAGAACCTGGTAGAAGATGATTTACACTGATTCCAGAGTTCTTGGACAGCTATGTTTTTTTTTTCTAGAGACACGCAAGCTCTCTATGCACAGCAAACAACCAATCACAATCACCATGTCTCTGCTCGCTGTAAACCACCACATGAAAATAAGAGAGGAATGAGAAAAATAGGAAGCACAGGAAGATCTGGTTGCAAAAAGAAAAACAACTGTGTGGAAATATTTCATTTATAAAGAAAGGATAATGATGAACAAAACCATAAATATTGCCGTTGATAGTTTTGTGGTAAGTTAACTGTATCACGCAGCCAGATGTCTTTAAAACCACTACAGTCACGGACACAAATGGACTCATAATTGCATAAATTGGACATATTTCCCAATAATTATTGTGCTTATAATTGCCAAAGTACTGCAGAAAGTAATCTTTAAAAATTCACTGAAACCAATTATAAGGATCTAAGTTCTAGAGAAAATAATGCACGCTGATTAAACAACACATTTTCAGCTTTTCTTAATAATTTCTTTGATTTATATGTGACCACATTGCTGACAAAATCACTTTAATTATTCTAATTCATTCTGTCACATCACAGCTAACACTACGTTCAGGATTTTCAATGTCATCCTGCATGAAAACTAATACTGCGAACTTGGATAAAAGTGGAGATGTTCTATCCAAGTACGTCAAGTCCTTGTTACAGTCAGTCCCTGTCTGATGACGGTGTCTTGAGAGATGGTGGTGATTCCATCTTTCATCATTTTCACTCTAGTTTATCCTTGAACTTGGTAAGAATAAACAGTCATCCGTTTCCCGGTTGTGTTTAGTTTGTGCTGCAGTCCCACACTTCAGCATGCAGAGTGTGAGCTCCATGGGTGGCTCACATGGAGGGGCTGAGCACTTCAAGGACATGGGATTGTGACGGAAAGACACAGGGAGAGCGAGCAGGAGCTGCTGTGTAGGCATGTGTGAAAGGAGGGAGCAAATAAAGCCATGTGAAAAATGTGTCATTTAATGAGCCTCAGATCCTGGTGGAGGTGGTGAAGGCCACATACCTTCAGGTGGAACAGATAAAGGACTGCTCATCCTCCTAATTCTCATCAAGATATTTTCATTAGACTTTTCTAAAAACAGAATAAAATATCAACGTTGCAAGTGTATTTATGTGGCTGTTACCTCAGCTTTATGCCTGACAATAACAATCAATGAGCCATGTCTGACTTCAGCTGCATAATAACACAGTAATTGATGCAATAAACACCGCAATGCAAT
>JAPSES010000192.1:71824-74993 GCA_029822895.1 Maxillicosta whitleyi
CTTTCAAAATGTGAATTACCTGAACAAATATGAACAAGCTGAAATATGAGAAAAATACATGAAACTTTACCAACATTCTACCTGTTAGTAATGTTTTGTGTATTTGTAGATCCAGTGTGATCTGTAATGTACTTTTACGAATGAGAAACTGAGTCATAATATTATTAAACTTAGACTTACTTTTCTTAAGAAATTTCAGGTTGTTCATATTTTGTTTGTAGTATAGTTTGCAGATGTTTTCCTTAAGGTACATTTTGTTTTCATCCTAAAACATCATTTTGTTGTGTATGTGGTCCATGAACTAAAATGAGTTTGATGTCTTTGATTTTAACAGAAATTGTCTAAAAAGTGGAATATTTATGATCTTACAGTTATGGAAGAGGGTCTGAAACAATAACATTGCTGTGGCTTAGTTATTTATACCTGGAGCAATATATGGCACTGCAATTAAAGTTGTTATCCACCTAAATTTATTGGAAAAATAGATTGTATTTCACTATTTTCCATTCATATTGATCAGCTATAGCTTCCTGTGCTCTGCTGATGACAAACTGAACAACAATTGACTTTGCTGATTAATCCAAGTGAATAACACATTTTATTGCAGTGCCATATATTATCCTAGGTACAAAGTATGTACAGGGTTCTACCCATATAAAGTATAAATATGTTAAGTTTAACCTTAAACAAGAATTGCAATAACAACATGTAGAAATAAAACACTGACAGAGATCATCTTTCTCTTATTTAAATAGTAAATAAATAAATAAATAATTATCTAAATAATTTGTCAATGAAATCTATTTTTGATTCAACACTGTCTAAATGTGTTCATTTATTGTTTTTTTGGAACAGATGCAGTGGTGAGGGGCTTGACAGCTGCACGACTGAAGTTACTGACATGCTAAACAACCAAATAAATTAGTACATATATGTGCAAGCAGTGCACATCTTTAATCTTAAATGTTAAGCATTAAAAATAATTCCTGAATTGCACGTTCTTCAAATAAGTGTCGCTGGTGTCTTGACTTGTACTTTGACTCAAACTTTTGTGTTCTGTGTAGTTTGAGCTCCAGAAAAGACTCCAGATCCTCTACGTGCTGTTCCGTCTCCTGTCAAGAAAAACCAGGGATTGTTCATCTCTGTGAACAGGCAGGGAGTTAAGTTTGAGATGCAAACCACACTTATTACACTGCGGTCTGTGGAACTGGGACAGCTCCAGCCAGTTTGTTACACTGGGACTGTATGGAAATGTTAGGCACATCCAGGGGACGCTCCATGACACTGGGCCTAAGTGCATGTTTTGAAGGGTTGTGTGGCTTGTTAGCAGTGGTAAGTGATGATGGAGATTATTTGTTAGAGGAAGTTCATATGGGTTATCATAGGCTTCGACTCCATAAGTCTGTGTAGTTTAAAATACAAGCTTTAAACTTTCTTGATAAATTGTTGACTGAAGTTGGTCTCTTTTTCTTGAATCATAAATCCTCCTCCTCCTCCTCCTCCCTCCTTTGTCCTTCGCATTTACTTGTTCTGTGGCTTGATATTCAGTGGATGTTATCGTCAAAGTGGTTCCAAACTTTTTTAGATCCTTTTTAGATCACACAGATTGCCTGCAATAACCTTTTAAAACTGATCAACTCTCCAGGTTGATAGGACCCTTCAGATGTCATGTTTTAAATGGACTGACCAGCATGCTAACCAACCAAAAATAACCACTGGTCAAACCTTCCTGTGGAGGAGCACTGTGGTTCACCTTCAAACACTTTGGTTGGTTTTGTTGCTTTTCAACATTAATTACTCATGAAACAGCTTCATATTCTCTTCTTATTGTCATGCTGCTGTTAACTGTTTTTACCATGTTGGCGAATTTTATGTTGTAATTTAAAATCCAAATGTTGGTGTCAGGTCTCGGGGGCAGCTGCCTAAGGCCTCATTCACACCAAATGTCCACCACGCGGAAAAGGATTCCGCGCAGAATCCATGCGGAGTCTTGTTGCTCTGCCTTTCACACCGGAACTAAAGTACAGGTCATACAGGGAGCGGACAGAAGTGGCAGAAGATGAATGGATGGATGTTGGTGTTGTAGCTTGTTTGCTTTTGTAATTAGGGCCCGAGCGCCGACAACGTTGGCCTGGTGAAGGCCCAATTGAAATTGGCCCGTTTCCAATTATTATTGTTAGTATTATTATTATTTTTCTTTTTATAATAGTTGTGATCGCAAGTTTGGCGGCTTGAAAACTCATGAAACGAAAAATGAAAACAGTAATTCTGGGTGAAATTTCAACATTCCGGAGGTTCTTTTTTGATATGATCAAAATTGGCTCAACGGCACCACTCGCAGGTTAGTTTTTTGGGCCTTGCCCATTGACAAATTTTCACGTGCGGACATTGCCTCGGGTGGCAAGATGTGTCTTGTCAAGACGCACAGAAAAGTCTCATGTGGACCCAGTCTAAGGTGAAGCGTACGGTGTGCACTTCCGTCCAAAGTTGTCATTTTGGCCTTTTTTCGGCCAATTTCAGGGGTTGTATTTGCACAAATTCCATCAAGGTTTTTCATCCTATCAACATCAACTTTGGCATGTGTGTTCTTAAGGCCTGGATGATGCTTAGTTCTGAAAATGATGAGTTTTTGCTGCACGGTGTGGAAGGGGCGGGGCCACAAATTGCTGCGATTTTCCATGAAACTTTGACGTGCTATGACTGCCCTTCACGACATACACCATTTTGTGAGGGCCCGTTCAAGGCCACTTGCGGCTTTAATTTGTGTTGAAGTCTGTGTTGTCCTGTGAGCCAGTCATTTCTTGATCTTAGCTAACTCAATTTCTAAAATAATATAATAATACTGACACGTTAATACTGATATCTGGAGACTGAAGTCAGTAAATGTGTCTTTCCTGGACCGGGGTCCTGTCCCAGACCTCACTGTTCACACCTGCATGTTGGATCAGGGCTTATCAGTGTCTGTTGAGCCCCATCGCTGAGAACTGATGGTCCTCAGCAGTAGGAGATGAATCACACTCTGGATCTTACTCTATACCTCTGCACTGGGCACATCCTTCCCTCACAGGTCCTTAGGTTTTTATTTATTTATTTATTTTTCTTTGCTATCAATCTATCTATCTAACTATCTATCTATCTATCTATCTATCTATCTATCTATCTATCTATC
>JAPSES010000192.1:75093-91317 GCA_029822895.1 Maxillicosta whitleyi
TAATTTTTTTTTTTTTTTAAACTGGAAGTCACAAAATAAATCACCATTTAGAGTTGTGATTTTATCCAAATTAAATGCAGTTGGATTCGTTTTGAGGAAAATAAATCATAGGGCAAACATCAACTTCCTGACCCCATTAACCAACCATTAATGTAATTAAGACCATTGACAATGGGAAGGATCTGTGTTCTGAAGTAAGACAGGACAGATAAGACTTAGCCCTTTAAGTCTTAGCAGTTAATGTTAATGTTTGCCCTAAGACTTAACATGCTATTTTGGTTCTGATGCAGCTTCTATGTTATTATTTTATCATTTTCATGTGTATAGACAATTTCTGGCACTTGATTATGGCTGCAAACCTACTGGCAAAGAATTCACATTGATGCTACAAGATCACTCCATAGTACTGATGGGAAAACTGTAAAATAGAACACTCTGTTGGTACAGCAATGGCTGTTAATCGTTCACAGACAATCCTGATCTCTTTATGTTTACAGCTGTGACTGCAGTGTACCCTGAGCTGTTACTGATCAGTATCATAGATATTAAAACATGCAAGACTTTCTGTCAGGATGGCTCAACGTGCCTAGGACATGATGTTAGTTGCTATCCACACTATTGCATTACATAAAATGATCCATTATTAAGTTTGACATGCTTTTTATTTGTGAATATTATTGGACAGATTTCATGTAGCCTTTCCCACCCTGACAGAAACCAAGACAATATGCGGTCTGTCATTGTATGAAACCATGTTGAAGTTGTAATTGTCCTGGGCTGAATTAGATTGGGTGGCATTCAGGTTGGGTAGGAAAGAACCAGCCTGGTTTGTCCATTCAGGCTTGTCAACACACGCTTTGCTCACTTGTTTCTTTTTTCTCTGCAGTGTTGTGATGACTGGCTCCTACAACAACTTTTTCAGGATGTTTGACAGAGGCTACCGGCAGGATGTCACCCTAGAGGCTTCACGAGAGAACAGCAAGTTGCGGTCAGTCCTGAAGCCCCGTAAAGTGAGCACAGGTGGGAAGCGTAAAAAGGATGAGATCAGTGTAGACAGTCTGGACTTTAACAAGAAAATCCTCCATACTGCCTGGCACCCACTGGATAACATCATTGCTGTGGCCACCATCAACAATCTGTACATATTCCAGGAAAAACTGAACTAGCATTTCATGAACCAGTCTCCTCTTGAGCCCCACTGCTCTGAAACGTATACAAAAACAGTATCTGCTGTCTGCTAAATACAAGATCTGCCCTTTGTGATTTTTCTCTTTTTTTGTATTGATGGTGACAAGAGTCATTCTGTCAACAAACAGCAGTGGCATTTACACAGTATATACCAGCGAGCCATCGCAAGAACATTTTGCTTTTGTAATACAGATATGAAAAAGCTCAGTTTGTAGTTCTCAGTACAGACTTTGTTTTAGTGTCATGGAACTCCTCCACTAGGATCACTCCATTCACCAAGCTATTACGTTTTTCTATTACACCCAAACCAAAGGGAAATGTGTTAAATACACATATTTGGCTAGTTTCTTTCAGTTTTATTTTGTGCCATCCTGACATGATTAACTTGTATGCCGGGGCTAGCTATCATAAATTTATGTTCACATCTTTGTTTTAAATTAGGTTGAATAAGGAATTATTTGTACTGTTTCTACATGTCTCAAAGTTCCTTTTCATACTGGCCTAAATATTTGTAATTCAAGCTGTCAGAACTCTGTATTTGCTTCAAGTATTTCTCATGTTGCCAAGTTCACTCCCAATTCCTTCCCTAATGAGGTATGTGCAGTATGTTTATGCTCTTAAAGGGCCATTCCAAGTTTTTATCGTGTTTGAGCTATACGAATGGTGTAGAACACAACTAGTGTACAGATGTGAATAGTTTCTCTACAGATTGAATCGATTGACAGTCTATAAAGCCAACTACAGTCAGCAGTTTCTCGGAATTGCTTAAAGGTAATGCAGCTGCAGGTATCCACTGACATCTGAAGTAAGCAAAACCCTACTACACTGATGCACTCCATTTCCACAGTGTCTGTGGTCAAACAGTTTGTCTTTTGTGAAAGGTTCTTGGTTTGAGCTGCATTACCAAGACTAATAAGATGGAATACCATTTTAATCAACCACAAACCCTTGAGGTTTATTTTGTATGTATTTAAATGGTGACTTTTTGGATAATGGTCACTCTTAATCTATAAGCTATTTTAGTTTATGGGCTAAAATAAGAGATAACTGCATTCATGGAAACACCTCAATGGCATGCACACATATTTGGCACTTTGGTACTTTTGGGAGGTATATTGATTGAACTGATGCCAAAGTAATTAGTCCGATAGACTATGAAGTTATAGACACAAGCTGCACTGGTCAGACTGTTTATCCTCTACATGTGTGAAAAACTAGCTCAAGATAAAAGCTTATATATGAACACCTGTGGAAGAACGTAGTGGCCTAATATTTTCATGGTCTCCAGTGTTTAACATTTGCCAGCTTCCCACAAAACTTGTGTTGTTGATCACTGTGTCCTCTGGATCTCATTTCTATTAGTTTTTCTTTTTTTATGTTTTGTACTGTACCTGAGAAAGGAAAATGATCACTATAGCTGACTTATTTTTGTATAAATTAAGGCGACAGGATTACAGTCCGATCACTGTAGTTTCTTTAGACTGATTGTGCATGGAAGGTTGCCTGCTGGTGAGACCATTCTGTCACGAGGGATGTTCTCTTCTGGTTGGAGAGCTTGTGTGACATCAAGGAAGTGTCTTTGACGTGGGATGTCCAAAGAAAAGTATTTTCAAGTGTCAGTACTTCTGTAGTCATAGGCACTAGAACAGTTTATTTTTTTAATTTGGTTGATGTTTTCACTTATGTTTATGTAGGTCTTATTTGGATGTGACAGACTTAGATTGGATCTAAAGATTTTGTTCCTGTGCCATGGTTTTGTTTATGAATAATTTTGCTCGCTGTGAATGAATAGGCCTTTGTTAGCCTAAATGGAAAAAGCATTTTAATCACAGATTTAATGTTAAAACTGTTTATCAGGTTATCTTTAAAGCTAGTCAAGGTAATTGACTAGAAAAGAGTTACTGGGTTTGTATGAAATGTCTTCTTTTCTCCTGATGCAGGGGTAGCTCTATACAGGCTTGCAATATTTAATCAAAAAAAAAAAAAAAATCAGTTTGTGAAGCACTTGGTTTGTTGATGATTAAATTGGAGCTGTCCTTAATGACTTGGATAAAAAATATTTCTGGAGTTAAAGCAGCACTGCTGATTTTTAAGGCTATGCTTCTATTAAATGTTGCCAATTCTCTTGTGGAGCAAGCAGGTCGATTCTAGCACAGTTTTATGGAAAACACTTTATCATAATGCATTTGGTGGATACATCAGGGCATGTACCTTTTTGATCCACTGCTTGTTATGCATTTCATTTAATGTCACTTCTACCTTTAGATAATTGATCTTCAATCACATGGATGTCACCAAAATCACTGCCACTGCCTAAACAGCAGGTGGTATTAAATGGTTATTATTGTCACTTCCTCAGGGCTCAAGGTATTGTCAGGTAATGAGACACTTTGCTCTTGAATTCAACAGTTTTGGTGAGAATTTAATTTTAACTTTCTAATGCAGAAACATGTGAGGATCATTTGTCTCGTGACATTTATGTAAAACCTGAATGACGTGGCACTTTTGTCCCTTTTCACAGCCTGGGATGATTGATTAGTCATCAGCTGACAAGGAATATAATCAATTTGGAAGTGACGTCAGTGATCAAGTCATGTCTGGATAAAAATACTGGATAGCATGTAATCATTTCACTGTTATTCTGTGGAAATCTAGTGACTCATCATTGACCTTCAGAAAATATATACCTTTTTAAGATACCATAGATGGCTGTCACAGGCTGTATGAGTATCAGACCTGTCACATTACTGAAAATTAGTGACTGATTTATAGAACTAAACAACTAACCAGTAATTTAACTCTACTTTCCCCTCATACTGTCTTCATGCTGTTGTTGTGCATGCCAACAAAGATGTTCTGAAGAACCCTTTTGCCTTTCTTACAGAATTAATGATAAGATAATCAAGTATGTTTCTTGAACTTTCTGGCATGCCAGACAGGAGACTGCTCAGGGGAATTTACCGTTGCTCTGTGATCAAAACCTTGTACCTTCAAGAAAGTGAATTTTTAGGATGGAAAACAGACTTTATTTACTGCGGGAAGATACACGTTTGAGATTAGAATTTCTATTACATGATTCTAATGGGTTTTATGTTCCTGGGGTCAGTGAAACTTGCCCCATGTAAAAACAAAACTGTCTGAATTGGAGCTATGAGGTTTTTCCTTGCAGCAGCAGCATTATATACATGTCTAATGTGTCACAGGAGTTTAAAAAATGCACTTTTTATTTTTGTGAACTTCAGTAATTTGTATGTTCTTGTTTTTCTTTTATGGGGCTCTTGAATTAAGAGAGTTTTGGTGATCTGTTTGGGGGGGGGGGGACTACAAATGGTTCATTGTACAGTTTTGTCTTTGTCCAATGGAATAAATGACAATTTAGATGAAGAGTAATAAAGAATTTCAGGTTTCAGAATAAAACATTTGATCTGCTTCATATGTGGTAAATTGAAATTGAAAATGTGAGATTGCTTTGACCTGTTGTGTTCATGTTGAGTTTTTCCAAACTGTTTGTGTGGAAAGTCATTTTTTTTATTTTTTTAGAAAATTACAAACCAATTCAGAAGAAGCTGTATCTTTTAAAATGTAAAAAGAGCAAATTCATCCACAGATGTCCATGACCTTTACTTATCATTTCACAATATTTTATAAGACAGTCATTTATATAGATCTGATAAACCAAGCTATTAAGACATGTCACTGAAAGTACTTGAGACCAGATCAATTGATTTAGATGGCGTTAACATGATCTGTTTACTATAATAGTATAATGGACCTTTTTTAAACATTTTATAACTGACATAAATGCTATAAGGTAGACTTCAATCAGCAGAGAATGAGAGGATAGGTAAGAGAATGATCCTTCGTTAGTTTCTGTGGAAATAATAGAAATTCCAGCAAAATGCATGATATAAGATTGGATGTGTATATGTCGTGATGTACTATTGATTTCCCCCAAATTAGTCCATTATTTTTGCACAAATAGGACCTACTGACCATTGGACACTCACTACTAATGGGTGTTTATATTAATTATTTAGTTCAATCAAGAGTGGTGGGAGGTGACTTGAGGCCAAACTCACTGTTACCAGACCTCAAAAACCTTTGCAAGTGAGCTCATAGATAGTAGAATATCAGCTGATCAGGAGCGAATGATGACACAGATGTCATGCACTAACAGTAGTGTGCTAGATAACGTATGTATGATAATAATGTACTGTATGTCTGTCTTTTTTTTTTTTTTTAAATACACATTTTTTTTGAAGACTGTCATTCACTCAACAGTTTTCTGTTATTTATGTAAACACTATTAGCTGGTAGCACAAATGACTCGATGATTCAGACTGTCTTTTGTCTGTCCACTGTCTGGACTCTGGACACACTTAGCGCATGCGCAGGACGTAGTTTGTCTGCGTGTCATGTTGATGAATACAAAAACTGGGTAGTCAACATGTCCACCGCTGCTGCTCAACAAAACAATAACGAAGAGTCCGGGCTTCACGGTATGTTCCATCACCACGTTCTCCATGCTTTGCGTTGTAGATACTAGTCATAAATTTCTTAAGCTTGTGTTTTCAGAGAATATCTGCGTATTGAAGGTTTTATCGTAAAAGTTGGATCGGGTATGGAATTTCCTCTTCTCTTGGGAGGGGTGGAGGGTGATGGTGTTTGACGTTGCCGCACGTCAGCCAATTGAATTGCGCTAAACATTTGATTGATGGCGTAGCAGCCAATCGTACCCACAGATTCCGATTGGGCGGGTTCTAGCCAAAATGAAAACAAGTTTCGGACAAAAGGCGAAATAAATAAAGCTTGTTTTTACAACTGTTTTTTTTTATTTGGCTTTTGTTAGCCGTGTCGTGTGAGCTCCCTGAGATAGCACGTTAGCGTCTTTAGTAAATTGGTCTCTATTTTGGGATGTAAATATTAGTTCCTGTGGTAGCCATCAATGGTGGGATGTTCGCTCAAGTAGCTGCAACCTAGCTCTAAACGTGTATCTAAAACATTAAACTAGCCTGATGTTTAGACAGACTTAAAACATACAAATTAATAAAGGTCAGTAACGAAATATGGCTGAAAGCCGAGATGCGTGTTTTATTTGTGCCACAGCTGGAACAGCGACATGCTCGGACAGATTGTCTTCCACTGCACTGAGTTATGCAAGAACTGACATGAGGAAAGAGCATTGATGATATTACTCTGTACGTATGCGGTCGTCCATGCAAACTGCGCAAACGTCGTCGAATCACATCAGTTACACTCTATTTTTATCGTGGCATGAACGAGAATAACTGTGCCAAAAGCTCACATAAGGTTTATATTATGTCCTCACCCAAGCCCGCTGGCTTTGGCCGATTACATAACCCCCTCCTGTCTGGAAAATGTGCAAGCTGTTTGTGGGGCAGTGGTACAAAGAAATGCATGCCATCATGGATGCGGTGCACTGCCGGTTCTGTTAAATGCACAGTGTCAGTGGTGCAGGAAATGTAGGTCAGCTGTCTCGGAGTGAAAGCAGACAGGGGCGTGTTAGTGTTTGTTCTGTTACATGTTATCGAGTAAAACAAAGGTCTGATTTCTCTTCTTTCCCCTTCCTTGACCTGTCTGATGGTAAGGCTCCTGGGTAGAGCTGGAGTTAAATGGAAACACAGGAGCCCAAGGTGCGCAAAGCAACCCGCTAATAACTCCCGCTGCAGACCAAATAAACGCAAATGCTGGCAGTCCAACCCCACAGACCTTGCAAGTAGTGCCTGAGAGTGATGAAACCCTCATCGGAGGACTAGAACATGTGCCATCATCTTCCTCTATCCACAATGGAGACATGGAAAAGATCCTCCTGGATGCACAGCATGAATCCAGCCCAAGTAACTCCTCTTGTGACAGGTAAAAAGGAAGAATTTATATGCTCATTGAATTGTTTTTGCTCTGAAATTATATTTATTTAACTTCAAAATGTTGATTCAGTCCCCATAGACCACCAAGTCCAGATCAGGATGAAGGTCAGATAATGTTTGATGTGGAAATGTCCAGCCTGAGAGGTAGTCAGGTAAAACACAACTGCATACTCATTCCTCCAAACTCACCCAAACCCCTCTCAGATTCAACAATAGTAACTGCTTTGCTTCTTTATTTGCAGTCAGAAGAAGATGGTCAAGATAAAGATAGAGAGGAAGACATCTTAATGAACAAAGAAGTAGACTGGGTTGCTGACTGGTCCAGCAGACCAGAAAACATTCCACCAAAGTAAGTAGATATTTTCTTCACCTATTACCCACTTGTGGTGAATCAGAATATAGATTTATTGAGTGAGTATTCTTCTCAGGGAGTTTCACTTCCGACACCCTCGACGTTCAGTGTCTCTAAGTATGAGAAAGAGTGGGGTCATGAAGAAAGGTGGCATCTTCTCTGCTGATTTCCTCAAAGTCGTCATTCCTTCCTTACTCATCTCACACATTCTTGCTCTTGGCCTTGGGTAAGTCTGAATTGATCATTTTATTCCAGATTTAGCTTTTTTTTTTTTTTTAGATGTAGTCAGCTAGGTAGTGTAATGACTCATTGTGCATAATTACAAAGGCTTATTCTAGGTAAATCATCATGATTTTATCGATTTTAATAGAATTTCAGTGTCCAAGATTATTGCAGTTTTTGCATCTAATATCATGAACGTTTGCCTTGTTTATAAAAAGGGGAAAAGAGCTCATTTAGCAGCTGTGACACATTTCCCATTTGATAACCCTCAATGGCTTCCCAGTCTCTTCAGCTTGCAGGTTGGAAAACAAATTAGAAATAGATAAGATGCCTTTGGAGTCAGAAGAGGTTAAACTAAAGGGGTAAAAAAGTGAACACTGTTTGTATGGATGTTTACAACACTTTATTAGCACGTTATTATGCAAAATGTGGGAGGGAGGTAACCATTCAGAGACAGTTGTTAAAGTGTCTGGCTTTTTATACAATGCTTTCATAATTTATGTGAATAATTTTTCTTTAGATATTTAAGGATAACACAGGTGATCTTTGTGGTGTTTACAAATTTGAGATCTTGGCAAGAGTGATCTTAAAAAGCATAAAAAGATTTTGTGGTTCCAAAATGAAAATTCATGGGATTTTTAGGGATCACTGTTTGCGGACACGCGGTAAACCTATGACAGACCATTTTCACATATTCTGGGTTTGACTACATAGTAGTATAAAGTTAAGGAACGTTTCTTGACTTGACATTGATCACTCCTCCATCACATTATTTTTGGAGAAAAGGTCAGGCAAACCAGATAAATATGTCTACAAACTGCTTCTTCTAAAGGCAATAAAGCCATCACTAGGACTTGACTATAGATAACTCTCCATCAAATAAGGACTGGAATGCAATTGTAAATGAAAGACATAGTATGATATTTTCAGTAAGACTGTGACTTGACTGGTATTAAATAATAAAAATGCAAGATAATACAATATTTCTACATTCATGAGGGAGGTAAAAAGGTTTCAGACTTACTTTTACCAGTTCAGTGTTGATGTTGCAAACAGACTCTCTGTGTAAATTAGGAACACCACTTTTTATTGGCAAGGACACAGATACTCCCTCCTTTACTCTTATCTGAATTGTCATTTCTATCAGAACGCAGCGGATGAAAGCCTTCCAGGGTAACAAGCCAATGAGGCACATCTTCCTATAGCCAAGTTTCAGTTAATACTAAATGAGTCCTAATTATCATGTCTGACTTTAGTGTTGATCTGATATGCTGAATATTGAAGAGGTGGACTAAAACTCCCTTTAATTATTATGAGATGCGACCTAGTGTTTACCTGGAAAAATTCTGTAAAACTTGGTTAAATGGCCCATAGCAGCCTTTTTGTTCCACTGAAAAGAAAAAAAAATTGACTAAAAATAAAGTTATAACTGAATAATGTCTTAACTGTTATAATATCATGCTGTTTTTATTTTTATTTCGCAGGGTATATATCGGGAAGAGAATTGCCACAGCTCCCACCAGCTCTTACTAAATAGAAAATGAAGCAGTGCCTGGATGTTCTTCCTGTCTCCAAATCTGTTGATCATCCTCCTGTAGTCGAGCTGTGTCTCTGCATCTGTCGTACACCCACATTACCTCCAGTCTGCATTGAATTCTGTCACATTGTAGATGTAGTTATAGTTGTACACATTTCATAATGTGGTTGCACTCCTTTAGATTTTGACACTGGGCCCATTGTATCCAACATTTGTTACCAACTTGAACCCAGTAGATAACAGAGCCTGTTGGAGCTGGAAAATAGTAGTCGTCTTCTGCTGAAAATATGTGACAGGGATTTGATGTCAGATGACTTCAGGGTTTGGGTTTGATCTCTGATATGTTTGTTTTGGGGTAATGTCATGAGAAATCTGGCTTTTTCCTAAGCTGCATCTCTTCTCTGACATGTGTGAACTAAAACATGCATTTTATCTCCAATACAAGCAAATGTAATTGGCTTTGAAGACAGAAGGGGTTATTTTTTTTGCCTTAGCCTTTTGACTGAAATATTAAAATTGCAGTTAATTGGATGGAGTAAGAATGCAGGACAATGCACAGTGGGATGTCAAGATTCCACATGTTTTCCAGAGTAGAAGTTGTATCATATAGATTCCTTAGGGTTCAATTTAAAGCTTTGGTTTTTTGAAGGTTGAAAAGCTTGAACATTAACCTAGTATCTAGCGCCAAAAATGAATAGTTGAGTTGTTTGAATAGAGAAACATAGGCCCGACAGCAGTTACCAGGCCATATGCTATTTTTTTTTTTTAAATTTCTTTCTGCCTACATATCTTCCTCTTTAACACAATATAGCAGAAATGGCAAGTGCCAAATTTGTATCTTTTACCACTGCACATTGGTGATTTACTTTTTTTTCTCTTTTCTTTTTTTATTACAATTTTCTGATATGTTTAGGTATTTATATAGATGTGAAAATAATTTAAGCTGTGATCTGATCCCCGTAATAGACGCCTTTTGACATTGTATAATTTGTTCATACATTGATATTAATGCATATTATATCTTATGTGGCAGTTGTATCTTATGTGGCAGTGTAAGTATTGTTTTTGCTGTTGTCGCTGAAACATGAGATGCAAAGAAAACACCACAGAGAAACATATTTACAGGGGGCGGGCGGGGGGGTGGAGTTGTCATTTAAGTGTGTTGTCTAGATTTCATTGTGCAATCATTTCAAACAGTACGATACAATAAACTATGTACAGTGACTGTTGAACATCTGAAAAATGGATGGAAGTATAAGGATTTCCTGAAGAAAATGCATGTGATTTCTATGTATTGAGACTGCATTGCTAGCTGATTCTTCTGTTTTTAAATGAATGCATAAGATAAATCAGTGAACATGATGTAAAATGTAACTATTGGTTTTAAAACACTGCTCATACATTTAGCCTTTAATGCATTATATAACTCATACAAATTCATAAACTGAACATCATGACAGGCTTATGTACAGTTCAGTGTGCAATAATACAGAGCATTTTGGAATTTAAATAAAGTTTGTACTGTATACAGTGGCTCAGATATAAATGAAGGGGTTTAAATTAGTTCATTAAACTGACATTTTGAAAGATATGATTATATACCTGGTTAGTATATGGGGGGGATCAGTGTGAAATAAACAGTTTTTGTTGAATACAGCAGCTGAGATGTAAATAAGTCTGCTGTCTATAGAAATCTGTTAAAGAAATTTTGAGTAACTGAAAGCAAGAGAAAGCATATGATTTGTAAGTGTACAGTGCTTTTTTCTCTCTCTTTATTCTGCCACGCTTGTAAAGTCTCACCCAAATAAGAAAAATGAGATTTGTTATTTCAAGAAAGGAATCACCCAGGTAATGTGTTGTATTTTTTCCATTAAATAAGGTCATTGTCTTCAAACATACGCAATAGTGGCTTAAATTTATTCATTTAGAACATACTTTTCTCTTGCTTGCACACATTTACACACAGTTTGCAGATTTTAGTCGGCTGCGTTGCATCAGAGATGAATTTGGTTAATAATTTAATCCAAATAAGTTAAAAAAAAAAAAATTAACATGAATTTCAAATGCCTAGTAATGCTGAAACAAGTTAATATCATGAATAATGGTAATATAGCCTAGTTGTAAAACCAGGCTACATGGAGGCTTATTTAGTTTTACAGTGTGTGTCTAATATATTGCCTGAGATCCTCTTCATACTGATACACACAAAAACTTACACTGAAAAAAGAAAATGATGCCACCACATTAATGAGCTATAAAGCATCTATATCTGCTCGTTTGTGAGGATATAAACAACTATAGCTTTGGAAATAATTGAGAGCAGTAAGATGAAATGGTTAAAAGTCAACACGTGTCAGAATTTTATTTTATTTTTTTAAATAAAGAAATAAGTTATATTTGAAGGTAAATAGAGTTTACATCAATTAAGGACCAGTAAGTAGAAATATATTGACACATTTAAGATCTTGAGGCAATATTCTAAGACAGAATATCGAAAAATCATGAACATCACTGTAGAAAATCACAGCTTGCTCAGTAATTCTTTAAGCAGTACTGTGTCACCTGAATGATAAACTTATTACTGTGATTAGTCTCCAAAAAGTCCTTCATATTATCTTTTAATATTATTTCTTTACGTTAACCTGTTAATAACACATGGAGATGTAGCAGTAACTGAGTAGGGCGGGGCACTGCGCATGCGCGGTACTTCTTTGTGGCCCTTCTCTTCTTGGTACCTGTCTGGTCTTCAGGGACCCATTCCAGCTGTAGGAATCCAGGGACTGGATTTTTAGGCAAAATATAACTTAAATATAAGATATTGCGTTAGACTACACGTTGCAAACTGTATTCTCCGTCGACTTTATCAGTGAAACAGCGGCTGATCGCTCAGGGCGTCGACTGACCATCAAGCAGAGCATCCATTCATCCTTTCATTGGCAGCTGAGGTTTACAGTCTTGCTAGCTTTGCGTTAGCCAACAGACAGGGGACAGCGGTGTCAGAGGGATCCACAAAATGTCGGGTTACCAAGGAAAGAAGAACATCCCACGAATTACAGTGAGTATGAATTAATTTTTGTGAAGAGTATTTGTTTTATCTGTCGTTGTGCTGGTGTATTTGACGTGCGTTGAGCCCCTGGATTAGACTAAATGCTAGCCAACGGTTAGCTGTCGTCTCCATCCATTGACTCCCACCAGCAGCAGCAGCTTCAGCTTCACTGAAAGGCAAGGAGGAACAATGATGCTCAGACACTGAGCTGCTGCAAGCTCTATGATCACGTCTCTTTGACATTTTGTGTGGTATTTCCCTCTATAATGAACCCCGGAGGCTTGGCTGAAGCCTTAGCTGCTTTCAGTGTAGCTGTCACAGCTAGCAGCTCTTTCCAGGCTTCCTGTCAGCATCCTCCTCTATTAAGACATCATCATCATCAACATCTCACCTTTCCCCCCTACTTTAGCATTTTTAACTTACTTATGATTGCTTTCTTCTTGTATCATAGTCAAATGAGGGTTTTTTTTCCAGTAGTGCAGCTAACACCAGCAGTTTAACCTTAATTTGCAAAAATAGTCATGTTTTCCCTTGTATTTCCTCCAACCCTAAAATCATTATTGAGGCCTTGCACAAGAGGTGTTGATCATTTATTTAAAGAAGTAAACCTCCTTTACAAAATAGGTCATTGGACAGCTCTCATCTGAACCATTTTACTAAGCTTTTCCCCCTGCAGCTGGTAAAGCCACAGTTTCAAATGCTGCCTAAATCCTATTTTATAGCACCGCATGTTCTCATGATATGTGTCAAATCCAAGTTGATGTCAGGTCTCTCTCACAAATGGAGTCATTTGTAGACCTCACATGAATACAGCAATACATTTACAGCAGGCCTCTATCCCCCAGACACCATTTATTAGTGAGAATGAAGTGTAGAGTTGCTCTCTGCAGAGCTTTAACAAGGCATCAAAATTAGCCTTTGTCCCTGAACAACAGTAACAGTGTTCTGTGACATTATTCCTTGGTCAAAGCAGGAATGACAGCGCTATTGTCAAGCTTGTGCTCATGGCCTTATATTAGATTCTTTTTTGTATGACTTGTGTTATTTCTTGAGCAGATTATTAAAAGGTGAATAAGTTGTTCATATGAAGCACTTAAATACACTGGCAACATTCTCTTACATTCTTTCTGTTGTTGAGCAAATGTCACTTTCTTTGCCTGCTGATTAGAGCAAGTGATGTAAATTGGCCTCTAGTAACTTGTCATAGGAAGTGTATTTGATAATTATACTATACAGCAAACATTGCTTTAAAGATTGGAACATCTATGTTGAACATAATGTAGCTAATGATAGACGAGCCATTTTTTCCTGTCATGTAGATCTGATGATATGACACTTTGTAACTTAATTTACTGTACACCCTACATGGTATGACGATGAGTTTTTTAATAAGTACATCCAGTTCTCTGTACGTTTATGGCTGTAGATCACAGGAATAATCTCAACAGTATGTATTTGTACCACAAGAGCACATACTGTGCTGTCATTGTCTTTTTCTGGTACATTGCATTTACAAGTCACTACAGTATGCTTATTTTCCTCTGCACAAAAGGGACAGAGGTTATGTGACCCCCATTTAGCGAGCATGTTAAGGTGGCTATAACTTGCATATATAATGTGTGTTCACCAAATTTGGACTTAGTGGATGTTTTCACTCTGTGGAGTTTGCAGTCAACCATTTTTGTATTAATTTACATTCCCTGCTCTATTCACCCAGGAAGCCTTTAGTAGAAATAGGGCAGCCTAGTATGCTCTCATTCCTTCCTATACAGGTGCATAATTGTGCTGCTCAAGTTTCTGTGTTCTTATACAGCAGTTTCTAGCACACATTATTCTGTGCTTTAAATGTTTTTCAGGGTATTGTATTTATAAATCCCATTATGCAATCCCACTTACTATTCATGCTGGATTAAATGGTTTTGAATGGTCAAATTAAAAGTGCACACTACTGAATTATATAATATATTTTATCATGGTTTTCCTTCTCATTATAAGGTTTAGGTACAGCACCCAAGCTTTTTTTAGACACTACCAAAATATGATTATTTAAAAATAAATATGGAGAACATCAAAACTACCAACTAAACATTTTTCACATATAGTGGTTTTATTTCGGCCTCAGAGAACCTCATGGTCATGTTTTATATTTAAGCATTACAATGTAGTTGTTGGTAAATTGCTACCGTTTTTCCACATTTGAACACAGATATGTGAAGTGAAATGACAACATTTCTTGTAGGAGGACCCCAAAGCCCCACCACTCGGCCTAATTAGTTAGTGTATGTGGAGGTGCCAGTTCAACTGCTAGGGCACTGCCCATGAACAAGGCATTGATCCCCCAATTTCTGGGGGCGCTTAACCATTTGGGAACTCACTCACTCTGATACTGCTCTATCTCTCTCTAAAGTGCATGTAAATCAGTCCTGTTTGCACATGAGTGTGTGTTGGCCTTCCATGAGTGTAAAACAAAACAAAACAAAATAACAGTGAAAAAAAAAGTAATTTATGATACAATACGATGATACTTTATTGTCAGTTTACACTGAAATTCATTTTGCATCCCTGACCAAGACTCGTTTAAGAGGGACAGGACATACATATAACATCACAACACAACATAGAGCATGGAACCCACTGAAGCAGGACAGAGGACACAGGCCTACCTATATACAGTATACATAAATACATACATACATAAATACATATCCACCTACACATATATACATACATACATTACATTGTGTACGACCTACTTAACTTGAGAACATTGGCCTCAGAGTGTTTGCACAGCATGTAGTCCTAAGACTGCAGATTCAGCAGAAGAATTGATTAGTGTATGAAGGAGAGTTTGTTGCCTTTGAAGAATTTCCCCATTGACAGATTAATAAAGGCATTTCTTCATCTTCCTCTTTAAGTCTTCCACAATCGCAGGGAAAATGGTGCAACCCAGATTCTACCTGAGCCCTCCAAAATCCTAATTATTTCTTTTTTTGATCTCAACATTAGTAATTTATAACCCAGAAGTAAAACAGACAATAAAAACCTATGAACTGAAGTGTGTCCAAACTTTTTGCTTGTGCCATCTGTGTTTGAAGTGGTTTTCATGAGTATCACAGCCTGAGAACAGCCAGGGCCAACCTGTCAAGAGGCATCAGGGTGGCTAACCGTTTCAGCAACAGCAGAGACACCAGGAACCTATGGAGGGGGATCCAGACCATCACAAACTATATAGCATTTGACATCATGCTGCCTCCTCCCCACACACATACACACAGCAACTCAAACCTCAAGACTTTGCACAGTTCATTTATTATTCTCATTTGCACTACATTACAGTAAATAGCACCAGTGCCTTGTTTGTTTATTGTTTGTTTGTTGTCTCATTATGCTCTTTATGTTCATTGTCTTAATGTCTCACTGTCTTACTGTCTTATTGTCTATCATCTATTGCCTTTTTGCACCGTGGGTCCGTGAGGACTGAAATTTCATGTATGCTGAAAACATATAGTATACTTGACAATAAAGCAAACTTTGAACATCACTGAGTCAGAAATGAGGAAACTTGGAAACGCAAACATTGAAATGAGTGACCAAAGCTGACTCGAGGGATGTTGTCTTGTGCACAAAAATGATTTCTGACTCTTTACTCATCAGGAAGCTGCCATATTGTTGTGCTCTATTGTAGAAAAGAGAGATATTGTATCTTAATTGTGCTCTGAAGTGATGTGAAATGCTGGATTCTCTTTTCAGAGTGATCGTCTTCTCATCAAAGGGGCAAAGATAGTGAACGATGATCAGTCATTGTTGGCTGACATCTATATGGAGGATGGTGTCATCAAGTAAGTTCAGTTTGATGGAATTTTTTTTTTTTTTTTTTAACTTTTTAGGTTTAAACATTAAAAAAAAAAACACCTGACATGCACCTGGGGAGTAGGTTAATTGGTAACTCTAAATTGGCCCTAGTGTGTGCATGTGTGTGTGAATGGTTGTC
>JAPSES010000193.1:0-12804 GCA_029822895.1 Maxillicosta whitleyi
CCAAATGTTCTGATTGGTTTCTTTCTTCAGTAGAACTCATTCCATAAACATCATAAACCAAATCTGGGTTGTTTTGACTCTAGAACGTTCCTTATCCTCTGTTTTAAACTGTTTTAAACATTAAACACGTTTGTATGAACAGTTTTATTTGTGTAATTGGAGGAAAAATGGAAAAGAGACTAATGAAATATTAATAATCATGTTCAGGTTCTACATTCAGACCAAAATGATCTGAAATGGATCAGAACCAGTGGAATAAAGAACACAATAAACTATAAATAATAACATTTATACTTTGTTTTAGTGTAAAAACAGTGAAATTACATGAAAATGTTTCTGTTTTATAAACATGAACCTGACATTTAAGTCAAATCAGTGGAATTGAACCAACAGCCTCAGTTAAACAGACTGAAGATTGTTTTTTAATTTTCTTCAGTCAGGTTTTCTTATTAACTCATATTTTGGTTATTTTCGTCACTACTTTCATGATTTTGTTTTTTTAAATCATTATTTTATTGTAGTTTTTTAATGTTTTCTCATGAAAAAAAGTCCAATTTCATAGTGAAAATGTTTAAATCTACAAAAACTAAACTTAAAATTATGAACGGAAAATTAAAAATAAGTTAGAGTTTCAATAACATCATGTTCAGTAAATAATAGGGTTAAAGGTTCTGGTTTTCATTATTAAAAAGGAAAATTAGATGAAAGTTTTTAAATCTACAAATGATTCTTTAATAAAACATGTGAAAACCCTGAAGGAGGAAGTGGAATTTTAACTTTTAATTTGTAAACATTTCTCCAAATTTAGTTAGTTTTTGTATAATTAGTTTTGTCTGTTTTTCTTTGTGGATCCATTGTGTACGTTCCGCGTGTAACGGCTCAATGTTGGTTCAGTTCCACAGGTTTATGTTCAGACATTCCTCCATTTGTCACGGTTCTGATTCTACTGGTTCTGACCCACTTTCCTTCACATTGGGCTGAATGTGGCTTCGACACATCTGGGTTAAACGGATCTTCATCCCTTCATCTGTTGTCGTTCGTCTGGATTTTAGCGGCGCTACGGAGTTCGATACTTTACCTGGTCGTCCTAGCGACGCGGGGCATAACGTCCGTGTTGTCTGCTCAGAGTTGCCGATAAACTCGCTCGTTGTCCCGTCAGGTTCACGCTGAACCAAGACTGGAACTGTCAGAACCTCCTGGACTGACCACGGTGTCGTTATGTGGTTTAACCGACCGACATATTTACGCGAACTTCTGCATCTGTTTTTTTAAGATGGCGGTTCGATGTGAACACAGATGTGTTGGCACCAACCTAACCCCATACCATTCCCTTTCTGACGGTTTTGGTCGTTACCTCAAACCCTAAAAGGAAACTAATAGCTGAGGGCGTGGCCTAAACCTAGCCCCTCCCCCCTCGACTCGGTACGAGGCTTGAAGAGAGGGGATGCGTTCGGTCGGATGCTGCTCTTCCTCTTCGGTCGGCGGCGGTTTTACTTCCTGTTTGTTTTCAGGCTCAGGGGTCCATGGTCCTGGGTCCCTGGTCCTGGGTTGGTCTTGGTCTGGGTCCCTGGTCCTGGGTCTGTCCTGGTCTGGGTCCATGGTCCTGGGTCTCTGGTCCTGGGTCTCTGGTCCTGGTCCTGGGTCTCTGGTCCTGGTCTGGGTCCCTGGTCCTGGGTCTCTGGTCCTGGTCCTGGGTCTCTGGTCCTGGTCTGGGTCCCTGGTCCTGGGTCTCTGGTCCTGGTCCTGGGTCTCTGGTCCTGGGTCGGTCCTGGTCTGGGTCCCTGGTCCTGGGTCGGTCCTGGTCTGGGTCCACTCTATCTCCTGTTTGTTTCATTGGTTCCTTCCCAGTGTTCTTCTGGATCCACAGCAGTAGAACCACTCCTCCAACCTTATGCCTTAGATTCTTAGAACACTTTTGTTTTACCATAATTAGAATGTAACCAAGTATTTTTATTCAAGTATTTTTCCTAAAATACTGTGTTTAAGTTCATGTCATTAAATATATTTTTTTCTTTTTATTTACAGAATAAAGTGACTCTTAAACCTGCGACATGATAACGTACTTTCGCAGGATGTTGTATTACGATGATGAAGTTATAATGAAACTATTAAAAACAGTCACAGTATTGGAAGAAAAAAGTCAAAGTATTATTATTGATAAAATCGTAACATTTTCAGAATTAAAGCCATAATTATTTTGGAGGAAATCAAGTCCTAAAAAAGTTGAATATTTTAATGAAGTAAAAGGCTCCTTTCCGTTCAGTGTTGAATTATTGGACCAATCAGCTGCTGTTGCCGTGGAAACGTCCAATCAGAGCGGCAGGCTCTTCTACAGACGCTGTGATTGGACGTGTGTCAGTGAAATGCATCCTGGGAGTTGTAGTTGACTCTGTCCAAACCCAGACCAGAACCCATGTCCTGTGGGGGGGGGTCTGCTGCCTCGTTGGCCCCCCCACCCCCGGCTGAACCGCCGTCTCCTTCAGGACCCGTTGCCGACGCTGGGGCCGACTGTAAATGTGCATGTGTATATTTATTCTCCATGGAAACCGTTGGGTTGATGCTGTGCAATGGTTCGATGTCAGCGATGACGAAAACCCATTTTTAGGGTCGTTTTATTTAATTCATCCTAGGAAGTGATTCTTTATTCTTAGAGTTTTATTTTTGTTTGTTGTGATCTACTTAGAGTTTTACTGAGGCGGGGGTCAGGAGGAGGCTCTCAGGGACATCCAGAACCAGACTGAACCGGGTCCTTGTTTCATGGATGTGAAGTGTCAGTTCACATGAACCGGTTCCGTCTGCCACTGATTCCAGACCCAAATCAAACCCCTGCAGGACCGGTTTGTTCCAGCCCAGAACCGGAGTCTGGTGTTGGATGGTTTTCCACCCAGTTTTATTTAAGTTTCAAACCATCAAATGAAAAACCAGTTTTATTTTCGTCACATGGAGTCGATTCAGGGACGAAGCGTCAAAACCAGTCCACATCAGACCCAGGTGGGCCAGGGCCCAGTCCAGATCCAGATCTTATTCTAGGTCCTGGTCTAGGTATAGATCCAGGTCCTGGTCTCTGTCCAAATTCTGGTGTCGGTCCAGATCCTGGTCCAGGTCTAGATCCAGGTTCTGGTCTTAGTCCCGATCCTGGTCCAGGTCCGTTGAAGGCCTCCTCCTCGGTCCTGTCCTTGTTTTTCTTTCTTTTGTTTCTGTCGTTGTGTTTGTAGGTTCTCCTCCTCTTTCTCCTCCTCTTTCTCCTCCTCTTTCTCCTCCTTCTTCTCCTCCTTCAGGTTAGAACCGTCTCAAACTCCTCGGCCGCCGCGTCGCTCTGGATCTGCCTCGACGCCGGTGTCGTCTCACCTTTTAGCTTAGACTTGTTTTCTTCTCTGAACAGAAACTTGATGTTTATTCTAAATATGATGTTTTGTCTTTGTTTTAGCAAAAGGTTTTGTTTGTTTTTTGACTTGTGCTCCCGACAAATACTTGAATTTCTTAAAAAACTGTTTAGAGTAAAAGTAGTGAATGACAAATAAGTAAATAAATGGACACTGGATACGAACCTTCACTGTGTCTGTCTGTCATTCTTATTACGCTTTGGTTTTCTTTTAAGGCGTCTCCATGGTAACCAACCCTCTGCTGCAGCTCCTTTCATCTTCAACAGTAACAGCAGGAACCTTATTTTTCAACTTTATCCATGAACAAAAATACCAGATACTCAATAACTGTCATTTCCCCCCCAATATTCTACATATAAATTGTATTATTATTTTATTTATTTATTATCACCAACATTGATTCATATTAAAAAAAAAATGTTTTTTGGTCAAATGATCTGATCTATGACAGAAATCATAAAAATGAACAAATTATATAATAAAAGTAAAACAGGAAATAATTAAAATGGGCAAAAGTGTATAAACCAATGGATAATACAAACAATAAAATAATGAAAATATTTAGGGAAATGAGCAAAATTAATAAAGTAATGCAGAAAATAAATGAGTCAAATGAACAAAAAAAATTATACATTATTGAAAAATATGAATTAAAAAATCATGCCCCCCCCCCCCCATATTCTACATATAAACTATTTTCTATTTATTTCTCTTGTCATATGTGAGAGTGATTAACACGTACACCTACATTATTATTGTTTTGTGCTCAAATGATGGAAAATAAAAATCAAAAATGAAAAATAAATAAAATAATGCAGAAGATCAAGATAGTAATCAAGAAAATTAACTAAATAAACAAAAAATAATAAAGTAACAGAAAAAATCAGGGAAATAATCAAAATGAGTAAAAATTAAGAATATTATCCTCTGTTTGACATTTTTCAGTGTAAAGTCAAGTGTCAAATAGTCAAAATCTAGTTTAAAAAAATCTATCATTAACCGAACAAAAAAGCAATCTTATTTTGTTCATTTTGTTTTGTTTGTTATTGTTTGTTTTGAATGTCCACATGGATCATAACTAACGATCAGGAAAAGACAACAAACTGTATTTACACATAAATGAACAAGGTTAATAGATCAACAAGTGATAATAATATTATTTTCATTATTATTAAATTATTATTAGTAGTAATAATATTGTTAGTAATATAATAATAGTAACATTATTATTATAATACTGTTATTATTATTATTATTATTATTATTATTACTAATAATAATAACAATATTATTGTTAGTGGTAATAATAATGTTTCCAGGTGAAGCTCTGCCTCTAAGTGACTGAGGCTCCACACTGACCACGCCCCCCTGACAGGTGGCCCAGGCCCCGCCCACCTGATCCTCTCCTTAAAGTCTGTCCATTCATCCCCTGCGTCCAGAGGAATCCCAGACTGAGGTCATGAGCGTCGCCCTGGTAACCGCCGGTGCCGTGTTCTTCCCTGGACTGTACCTTCTGTCCAAACAGACGCTCAGACGCCGGATGGGGTGGAGCCAAGGAGACGCTGCCGTCACCTCCACACGGTAAGAACCACCACACCTTTGGAAACATGAGGCCAGGTCTGAACCAATCAGAGCAACGCACCTGATCACATGACCTGTACATGTCAACATTCTGTGTTTCCTTCCTGTTTAGACTTGAACACGTTAGTTCAAACATAATAAAAGCTTAATTAACAGTTAATTAAGTTTGTGTGCATTAGGTCTAAACTGAGGGAGGGATGATGCCTTGTGATTTTAGTTCACATGGGTTCGTTAATTCATGTTGTTTGTTGTTTGTCTCAGTTTTTTTCCATATTTCCTCAGTTTATTTGTTTGTTTGTTTGTTTGTTTCCTGAGGCTGGTGTCGTCCGTCCAGGCTGTCATGGCGTCATCTGCCGGTTACATTGTCACCTCGTCCTGCAGAGACATCATTGAGGACAGGTGAGCACTGACTCCTCCCCCTTTGTTTCTCTCTTCCACCAATTAGATGCCTCCTCCTCCTTCATGTCTCTCTTCTGGATGGATGGATGGATGGATGGATGTCAGACATGGAACAAAATCCTCCTTTTTCACTGAAAGTATTAAATCAAATTCAACCCGTGTTAAACATAAATAAATCTGGACTCTTTTAATGGATCAAATTCAGAATGAAACGGTTCAGACTCAGGTTCTGGTTCTGAAGGTAGAACATGTTGTATCTAAAAAGTTCTTATTTTTGACTCAGAATCTGATTGAACTTAGAACCAGTTTTAAATGATTGGTGGTTTTGTGTTTGTTAAATCTTAAATAAACATATAATAAATCAGAGCGTTTGTGTGAACGTGCGCAGCTGCTCTAATCTCATTACCGTCTAAAGCCCTTCAGCCTCTAATCCAACGCCGCCGCCGAGCATCATGGGAGTTGAATCAGGTTCCTTCATTTCCCAGTCAAAGTGTGGACGAGGAGTTGGTGTCGCTCATTTGATAAACAAATGAACAACGAAAGAGAAGGAAGGTCACCATGGAAACAAAGGGCAAGAATTTATGAAGTAAATGAATAAACAAAAAAACAGAAGTGATGGAAAATAAAACAACAAAGGATGTAAACAACAAAAGTAACACAATAAAAACAAACACGACTACTAAAGGAAAACCATCAACAAAATGAAAATGACGGATAAAAACAACAAACATCAAAAGGAAAATGAAGGAAAAGGAAAACTACCAAATAAAAAACAACAAAAGCAACAACAAAAAGATTCCAACAAAAACAAATACAAGAAAATAAACAGAAAATAAATAGAAAACATAAAAAAACATAAAAGTTACAAATGAACAAAAGACACAATGTTTGATCATTTTATCGATTCATCTTCCTCCTCCTGTTCTTCCTCCTCTTCCTCCTCCTTTTCCTCCTCCTGTTCTTCTTCCTCCTCTTCCTCCTCCTCTTCCTCCTCCTGTTCTTCCTCCTCTTCCTCCTCCTGTTCTTCCTCCTCCTGTTCTTCCTCCTCTTCCTCCTCCTGTTCTTCCTCCTCTTCATCCTCCTGTTCTTCCTCCTCTTCCTCCTCCTCAGACACTGGCTGGCCGACGCCTACATCCTCTTTGCGACTCCATACTTCGCCTACGACATCTACGCCATGTTCCTGTGTTACTGGCACAAGCTGCAGGTCAAAGGTCACGAGGAGGGTCGGGTCCGATCCATGGGCGCCGCCATACCCGGGTACCTGCGCCGAGAGGCCCTCTTGGTCCTGCATCACATCTTCATGGTGGCCTTCTGCTGCCCCGCCTCCCTGGTAACCACGGCAACAGGCCGCCTCTTAATGTTAACTGTGTTGTGTTTTCGTCACATGATGTCGTTGTTTCTTAGCTTTGGCGCCGAGGAAAAGGCGACTACTTCCAGGGGGTTTTGTTCATGGCCGAGCTCAGCACGCCATTCGTCTGCCTGGGGAAAGTCCTGATCCAGGTAAGACCCTCACCCAGAACCAGAACATCAGTGATCCACCAGTTTTCTACATGTATTGCTCATATCACCAGAATTCCATAATGTTCTGGTGATTCAGGCCTTGGTCTGTGTTGGGTTTGATGATTCTGGTTCTTCCTTTGTGTCTTTTCAGTACCAGAAGCAGAACTCGGTTCTCCATAAAGTCAACGGAGTGCTGCTGATCTTCACCTTCTTCTGCTGCAGAGTCCTGTTGTTTCCATACCTGTACTTCGCCTACAGCAGGTGATCGTCGCCATGGTTACCATTTCCTTTGACCAGTTGGACCTGAAAAAACTGAAGGATGAAACCTTTAGAATCATGTCTTCACAGTTCTTGTTTGACTTTCAGTTTTAAGTTTCATCCCTTGTTTTGTTCTGTGGGTTTTGTCGTCCCTGGGTCCGTCCTGCAGGTTCTCCTCTGTCCTCTGAGCTGCTTTCATTTCTGGTTTTTAACTCCTGTCTGTTCTCGTGTCTTTGTCATGTCATGACCTCACGAAACGCTGTGTTATGTCATACCAGTTCTTTAGGCGTTTGTCGTGCTACACCTACACGGTTGACCTTTCACATCTTATTTAATGCCGTTTGATTGTCTGTCAATATACGCCAGGACAGTTAGTGCGTGGCGTTTGATGCAGCGTAAACACAATTAAAAGTGGCGCATATGTTTATGCGAGTTCAATTCATCAAATACCACAGACACAGGGGGTAGTGGGGGGGGGGGCAAATGGAGTTGAATAACACAAAGGTCATAATTGTGTTCGTATAGAACGCCAAATGTCATAAGAACAGGCGTCACATACAACATCATTTACTGAGATCCGTCTGCTTGTGTATGTTTTCTAACTGTAGGTTTCCTTTTCCCTGGGTCTGCCCTGCAGGTTCTCCTCCATCCCCCTGACCTCGGTGCCCCTCGTGGCTCCCTGGCAGTGTAACCTGGGGGCCGCCCTGCTGTGGCCCCTCCAGCTCTACTGGTTCGGTTTGATCTGCAGAGGCGCCGTCCGGACGCTGACGGGACGACGCCTTTAACCCCAACGACACTCTGCCTCTGAACCACAGTGACAAAAACTGAACATGACCTTTGACCGTCAGGAGCCGCGACACCATGTTTTATGAAGATATTTGTTTATAAACATTTGTATGAATTTATTTAACAATTAAAGCTGAAAAATATAAAGTTTGTCATTTTCATTATTAGACTTCTTTAACTCCAGACTGTGATGAATAACAATAAAATATCAGAAATTCAACTAAAACATTCATTATGGCCCCTGAAAATATATGCACATATTTACAGCTTTAAAACCTACCACTATTTTTGTAATGATTTCTGCCTATATTTGGAAGCCTGGCTCGAAGAGCTTGATACAAAAAGCACGGGACGGGAAGGTTACCAAAATAAAGTGGTTTATTTACATAAGAGTGTTCAAATGATGTATAAACATAACAACAAACGAGGAAAAACAACCAGGGCGTGCACAACAAAGGGAGACGGAAGACAAGGCAACAGCAGCAGGGGGCGAGCAGGGAAGCAGCGAGAGAGCGTGGCCATCTTTAAACACTCTGGGACCACGCCCACTTCAGGTAGCACAGGTAACTTGGAGTCACCTGATCAAGCACCTAAGAGAAAAAATGTCTAAAACAGGAGGAGAGCAGGAAAGACTGGACGCACAAATAAAGTCCAACAGAACCAGCCTGAGGCCTGCTCTGGGGCGGTCACATGACGCTTTCAGAACGGAATTATCACCATTTATGTTTATAGCCTCTGTATTTTACATTTTTCTGTGGAAATCATGTATTTTCTTATATTTAATTCTGGAACAAATAAAACTTGCATTATTACTTTAATCCCAATAAACTGGGATTTAAACACATGAATAGATGTTTGAGAACTTTGATCATTTACACCCTGAAAACCTCTAAATATGGGATTTAATGATTAAATGATGAAGTAGAAACAAAAACAACAGTCTTTTCATTTTCAGTTTTATTTATCGTTATGTGACTTTAAACTACAAGTAACTCAGTGAAACACCCATGAAAAAGATACAAATAGAAAATACAAACATTTGCATTTTTACATTTTTATACAAGATGATTGAAATAAAGTTCAAATGATCAGTGAGTTCTTCAGGGTCCTCTTCAGTCCACCTCCTCAACAGTGGGCTCCTGAGCTCCTTGTCGGGCCTCCTGTCCACAGCTGCGAGCAGAAGCTCCGCCCCCATACAGCTGACTGATGACGGGCCGACACACCTCCTCCAGCTCTTTCTGCTTGTGTTGGTACTCATCTTTATCAGCCAGTTGGTTGTGCTCCAACCAGGCGATGGTCTCGTCACACTTCTCCGTCAGCTTCTTCCTGTCTTCCTGGCTGATTCTGTCCTTCAGGTTCTCATCCTGCAGGCTGCTCTTCATGTTGAAGGCGTACGACTCCAGAGAGTTCTTGGCGGCGATTTTGTCCCTCTGATCGTCGTCCTCAGCTTTGTACTTCTCTGCGTCCTGCACCATCCTCTCGATCTCCTCTTTGCTCAGGCGGCCCTTATCGTTGCTGATGGTGATCTTGTTCTCTTTGCCGGTGCTTTTGTCCACAGCCGACACGTTCAAAATGCCGTTGGCGTCGATGTCAAAGGTGACCTCGATCTGCGGGACGCCCCGCGGTGCAGGTGGGATTCCTGTCAGTTCAAACTTGCCCAGCAGGTTGTTGTCCTTGGTCATGGCTCGCTCCCCTTCGTAGACCTGGACGAGGACCCCGGGCTGGTTGTCCGCATATGTGCTGAAGGTCTGGGTTTGTTTGGTGGGGATGGTGGTGTTGCGTTTGATCAGGGACGTCATGACCCCGCCAGCTGTCTCAATGCCCAGGGACAGAGGCGCCACGTCCAGCAGCAGCAGGTCCTTGACTTTACCTGACGTGTCACCTGACAGAATGGCGGCCTGGACAGCAGCACCGTAAGCTACCGCCTCGTCTGGGTTGATGCTCTTGTTCAGCTCCCTGCCGTTGAAAAACTCCTGCAGGAGTTTCTGGATTTTGGGGATTCGGGTGGAGCCTCCAACCAGGACGATGTCGTGGATTTGTGACTTGTCCATTTTGGCGTCCCTCAGGGCTTTCTCCACTGGCTCCAAGGTTCCCCGGAAAAGGTCGGCGCACAGCTCCTCAAAGCGAGCCCTAGTGATGGAGGTGTAGAAGTCGACGCCCTCGAACAGGGAGTCGATCTCGATGCTGGCCTGGGAGCTGGAGGACAGTGTCCTTTTGGACCTCTCACACGCTGTGCGCAGCCTCCTCAGGGCTCTCTTGTTCTGGCTGATGTCCTTCTTGTGTTTCCTCTTGAACTCCTCCACAAAGTGGTTGACCAGACGGTTGTCAAAGTCTTCTCCGCCCAGGTGAGTGTCTCCAGCCGTGGACTTGACCTCAAAGATGCCATCTTCGATAGTCAGGATGGACACGTCAAAGGTGCCTCCTCCCAGGTCAAAGATCAGGACGTTACGTTCTTCTGACTTGCCTTTGTCCAGACCGTAGGCAATGGCGGCTGCCGTCGGCTCATTGATGATCCTCAGGACGTTCAGTCCGGCGATGACGCCGGCATCTTTGGTGGCCTGACGCTGAGAGTCATTAAAGTAGGCGGGGACTGTGATGACAGCGTTGGACACCGTTTGGCCGAGGTAGGCTTCAGCGGTCTCCTTCATCTTCACCAGGACCATGGAGGAGATCTCCTCAGGGTTGAAGGTTTTGTCCTCCCCTTTGTACTCCACTTTGATTTTGGGCTTCCCTCCGTCTCCCACCACCCTGAAGGGCCAGTGCTTCATGTCCGCCTGCACCACCGGCTCCTCAAACCTTCGCCCAATCAGCCGCTTGGCGTCAAACACGGTGTTGCTGGGGTTCAGAGCCACCTGGTTCTTGGCGGCGTCTCCGATGAGCCTCTCGGTGTCAGTGAACGCCACATAGCTGGGTGTGGTCCTGTTGCCCTGGTCATTGGTGATGATTTCCACCTTCCCGTGCTGGAACACGCCCACACAGGAGTAGGTGGTGCCCAGGTCGATGCCAATGGCTACACCTTTGGAGGCAACCATCGTGTGTTTGTGTTTGAGTCCTGGAATAAAAAGGACAGAAAAGGAAATTGAAACCACAACGAAACACCTGGACTTCAGTTTAACAGGACAAATTAACTCCATGTGGCTGAAGAATGTATTAAAATAAACATAGCATTTATAAACTTTGACAAATAGTTATTTTTAACGAAAAATATGGTTTTAAATGACTAAATTAAGCAGTCCATGAAAAACTGCAAAATAGTACAAATATTATAAAAAACAGTAGATGAATTGAATTCTAATTATTCTAATCCCATAAAACAACAGTTACATGTCAGATATTTTAGTCTAAATATAAACTGTATGAATGTATTGACCGTTAAACCTTAAAAGAACAGACTGAGCTGCTGTTATTAACTCAACTCAATCATATTAAACTTACATTCACATAATGACACTTTTCTACTAAAGTTTAAACATGAAAATGGATTAAAGGTCAGTTTTATAGAAGAAGAAGAAGAAGAAAGAGAAAAAGAACCACAAGTCTGTACTCACAGATAAAAAAAACTGAGGATGAAGAGGTTCGGTTCTGTTCGGCTGTGTTGGAGCCCGCTCGGCTGTATCCATGCCTTCTACGTCTGTCTCCGGCTTTTATTTTCTCCTCATCTGCTTCCGGTTGCTTCTCGAATCTTCGCGGTTTCTGACCAATCACAGACTGAGCGCGAGCCGTGACGTCAGCGGACGAACTTTCTACTGTATTCTGGACAAACCGAGAAACGCACAGAAAACACTGGAGAAAACACCAGTACACACAAAAACACCAATAAAACACCATAATTACATAAACAAACACAAAAAACAACAGAAAATACAAACAATAACAACAAAAACAAGTGGAACAACACCAGAAAACACCGGTTAAAAGAGTAATCAGACAGTAAATAGAGGCAAATAACAGAAGAATAAGAGGAGATGAAAGACAGAAAAAAGAGAAATGATCAGAAGAAGCAGGAAATGAACAGTGTCCACACAGTCCAAACACAGGATCATTTAGTTCGATCATTAATTATTGCTATCATTATTTGTGTCTGATTTCAGAGCCTTTGTTTCATTCATTTCCACTCGGTTAAACCAACAGTTTTTCAGTGTTATGAGCTTCATTTGCTCCAGGTATGGTTGGTTTGGATTTTCCTCCTGTTCGTCACATTTCTTCAGACACATGGGTTTGTGTTTGTGCACTTTGACCAGCAGAGGTCACCACAGAGCTGCATTCATCCACTTCCACCATGAAAGGGAATGAACACAACAGAACCCTTTGGACTGGAATGAGCCCAAATCCAACTGGAATGTTCAGTATGAGAAGAAACAAAATGACATTTAAGTGTCAAAAGGTTTATGAGCACAGGTTCAACATCAGATAAAGGTGAGTGTTTGGAAAGTCAAATAGAATGTGTCAAAGTTGGACTCCATTACATTCTGTGATGTTTAATATCAAATGTTCCACCGTAGAACCACACAATTGTATTTCAACAGCAATATTTTTGCATTTATTTATGTGTATTTGTGTAAATTAACACACTCATAATATGTGTTTAGAACATACTGTACAAATTACTGTTTTAATCGTGCTTGTCTCTCTCTCTCTCTCTCTGTGTGTGTGTGTGTGTGTGTGTGTTCCACAAAGACACAGTGAGTCATAAATCCAAAGTCAATGTAAACAGAGTAAAAGCGACGGCTGTCACAGCTGAGCTCAAACTGTGAAAACTACATTTACATAAGAGGTGTTTGTCCAATGTCCAGCTGAACCAGTCCAATGAGTCTGATGTTTACAGAAACATGAAAGAATGGAAGAATAAAAGAATGGAATAAAACAATGAACAAATAAAAGAATGAATGAATGAATG
>JAPSES010000193.1:33741-43848 GCA_029822895.1 Maxillicosta whitleyi
TGTCAAATGCATATATTAATATTCATATTCATATTAAAACACAGAACAACAATTATTATTATTACTTATTTTATAGAAACAAGACTTTAATCATTGTATAATTCTTACAGTGTGTGTGTGTTAGTGTGTGTGTTAGTGTGTGTTTGTTTGTTTGTTTGTTTGTTTGTTTGTGAGTGGGACCGCCTCCATGACTCCCATGGACTTGACGACCACAGACCTCCTCACCAAACTGTCATTTTTTCTTCTTCTCTCCCTCTGACTACACTTCACTCCTCACACCTTCACCTCACCTCCCCCTCTTCCTCCTCCTCTTGTTTCTTTTCCTCCTCCTCTTATTCCTCTTCCTTCTCCTCCTCTTCTGCCTCTTTTTATTTACACCTTTCTCTCCCCTCTCCTCCCTCTGTCCTCCTCCTCCTCCTCTGTATTTCCTTCTCCTTCATACAGACTTGACCAGCAGACCCCGTAGCCCTCCTCAGCCGCCGCCTCCTTTGCCTCCGAGTCGTCCGCCGCCGCCAACTCCTCCTCAGGAGCGGGGAAACACTGATCCAGAGATTGGAGGAGGAGGAGCCATGATGCAGACGACGACAGCAGCAGGAGGAGGTGCCAGTGGTAGTGGAGGAGGAGGAGGGAGCGGAGGCAGTGGAGGTGGGAGTGGAAGTGGAGGAGGAGGAGTGGAGGACTGGGAGGACAGGGACAGGGACAGGGACACGCCCCTCCGTCAGCTGGACGCCGTGGAGGGCGAGGAGCGTGACGGAGCAAGAGCACCCCGAGCCATCGATAACCAGTACTCCTTCTTCTGATGAAGGGAAGGAGGTGCAAGAAGAAGAGGAGGAGGAGGAGGAGTGTTTGTGTGTCTGAATGTGAGTGTGTGAGTGTGTGATTGGATGAGGCGGCGTACGTCATAGCCATTCATAACCAGTATTTTTATTTTGTTAGCAAAGCAGAGGCGGAGCTGTGGAGGAGGAGGTGGAGGAGGAGGAGAGTAAGAGTACTAACACTATAGGAGAGACGGGTGAGAGCAGCTTTACAACACTAAACTAGCGGTACACTTTGTTTTTAATGGTAGTCAGATAAGCTTTGTTTTTTGCCGGTATGCCTCACGGCGGGCTCCGCCCCCTTTGGAGACTCCTGTGACGCCAGCAGCCCCAATACCTCACAGTGGTCCTGCCGAGACCCAACACGCCAACCCGACGCCAAACGTACGTAGATGCTTCTACCGGGCCACGTAGACCCGGACCATTAGCGTCCGCTGGGGTAGACCACGTCACAGCAAACGCCGCGACGAAAATGCCGCCCCTTGACTTAAACCAGATGGTGACCAAGTACCACTTGGCATTTTCTGCCTCTGGTTCCGTTGAATCGAAGCCGGTGGGATTCGAGGTTCAGTGACACTAAGGTACGACAGCGGCTGAAGTCAGCGTTAAAAACATTTCCCAGAATGCCTTGCAGCGTAACAGGCATGTACTACTGTGTCTGTTATTGACGCCTAGTGGTAGAAACGAAAACAACGTTGACCCTAAAGACGTTTGAATGTTATGGGAATAGTTTATGAAGTAAAAGTACACGTTTAACAAATCAAACGTGTACTTGTACAACTTTAGTAAGGTTTTTTTTTTTTGTCTTGACTTGTCTTTTTTTACTGAAATATTCGACTTATTTCAAAGTGGCTCCTGAAACGCCACGCCTCGACTAAAACCACCTGAATCTGGTTTGACTTTATTTTCTAACATTAAGGAAAGTTTTAAACTGAAATATTTTGACATTTTGTTTCATAATATTACAGCCTTTTTTTCTCCTAATATTGTGATTTATTTTCTGATGAACATCTGGATTTTTTCTTGTTAAAAGGAGGGTTTTTTTGTTTTTTTTTCTCGCCCCACGCCACTGAAGTAAAACCAGACGGTAAAACGTGGAACAGTTCCAGGTCGTATTTTACGCCTCTGGTTCCTTTGAATTGGAGTCGGTGGGATTTCCAGAAAACACAGAAAATGCAGCCAGTCGCCTTTAAACAGATTAAAGCAGATTTAAAGCAGATATAATTCTTAGTAAATTAACATGAATTAATATATTTGTCGTCATTGTTCTTATTCTTGGGATGGAACCGTCTTTAAAACCTCAGATACATTCTCGTTCTGTTCTACAACACAACACCCGCTGAAGACCCCTTCAGGTACTGTAGGAAATGCAGGCGATCTAAAGCAGGAACGTCGAACTCAGACCAGTGTGATCTGAAATAAAATAAAAACACAATAACCTCCAAATAATGAAAACTGCAAATGTTGGTTATTGTTTTAATGCATAAATAAACATTAAAGTGAGAACAATAATTATTTACAAACTATCCAAACAAAAACGATGTGAATAAACTGAAAAAAAAAAACGGAAAGAATTTTAACAATATCACACCTCGACTTTTAATAAGAGGCAGAATATTGTTAAAATTACAATTAATTTTCTTTAGACATTTCAGGTTATTCACATTTTATTTTTAAGGAGAGTTTGTAAATGTAAATATTTTCATAATTTAATGTTTTTTTTATGCACTAAAACACACATTTGGAGTTCTTGTTTTTTTTTTTGTTTTTTTTCCCCACATTAAACCAAGAAGAAAATGTTATTTTTTGTAGTTTATTCTGTTTGTTCTTTATATCGGTCTGAACCCTGAACTAAAACCAGTCTGTTACTGACGGTTAATGTTTTCAGGGTCAGTTCTGCATTTTACAGATTAATTGGACCCTTAGTCGGGCTGGTTCTGACCTGTGGGCCTCATTTTTGCCCCCCCCCCCCATGTCCACGTTTACGGCTCCGACTGAATCACAGATGAAACTGAGCGTCAAAAACAGCACTGAAGTCTTTACATTTCACCAAAACTCTGAAGGATGTTCAGAGTTTTTGCTCCGATTTTAGCTGAAAACTATGACGACGTGTTAGCGCTACATCGGAAAAAAACAAAAACACTATCACTATAAGAATAACGGTCCAATATTATGAGAATAAAGTCGTAATATTTTTGAAAATAAATTCACAATAGTCCGATACAAAGTCAGTCACTTCCTCCTCCACTAAAGGTGAAATTTACTTCAAATTCGTTTGATTCTTATGACAAAACAAACCCAAACATGTGCGACCTATCGTCAAAGTCGTTTGACTAATGCTAATGTGTTGAAGGTGGGCGGGACTAATAGACTCAGTATTTGGTGGGCGGGGCTAATGGCTCAGTATTTGGTGGGCGGGGCTAATAGGCTCGGTATTTGGTGGGTGGGGCTAATAGGCTCTGTATTTGGTGGGCGGGGCTAATAGGATCAGTATTTAATCCCCAAATGACAGTAGAACCAGTGGGTCCGACTTTATTCTGGAAACATTGATTTTAATTATGATATTACTCTCGTAAAATTCTGATTTAATTGTGGTGAAATTCTGACTTTTTATGTTCGACTTTATTCTCATAAAATTTCAGCTTTTATATCGATATTTTCTGACTTCATATTCATTGTGATGGTGTTTTTATTTTTTTTCCGTGTCCGTTAAAGGCCGTCGTAGAAAACAGATGCAAACATTCGCTCTGAAAACGGACGTTTATTCTCTTTAAAGGACGTGAAATCCTCCCTGAAGGTTCGTCACTAACGACTGAAATGCATTTTTTAATGATGTGCACGTGTCTGATTTTGGCGCAAAAATCTGAAGCAAAAAACATGAAGGACTTTGAATTCACTGAACCAGGAAGTGCAAACAGAACGCGTGCGTCTGTTCCAAAACGTAAAGGTTCGACTCAAAACCGAAGGACGGACGTGTAACTACAACTCCCCGGATGCATTTCACCAGCAGGACTCCAATCACAGCTGCAGGCGGGGCTTCTGGAGCCTGTGTAGCTGTGATTGGCTGATTCTGCATAGCAACAGCAGATGATTGGATGGAAAAAAACACTGAAAACCTTCTGTTCCGTTCAGTCGCATGAAAGACGACGTTAAAATACACTCGTTTATCGACTGATTGACTGAAGAACAACGTAAACCAGACACTAAGAAATAAGTTCACATGGTTTTCGTTACATATTTAATTTCCTCACATTTAACCAGTGAACATTGGATGTTTTGTCCAGTTTGTGATGACTTTTACATCATCCAGTTCAGTTTTCGCTGGCATCAATAAATTAAAAAAAACTATTTACTTAAAAAACCCTGAAGTTTAGGGTCAAAAGTTTGGAGGACGGACGGCGTCGTCATCAAATAACAGTATTTTCTCTAGTTTTATTAGTCAGTAGCGTCGACACTAAGGTACGATAGAGGCGGATGTTTATGTGACAGTTAAAAACAACGTCTCCCACAATGCCTTGCAACGTAACTTTAATGGATGGAAATTAGAATAAAACTAAAAATCACAGAACGTGAATGAACGTAAATACATAGATTTATCTGACTTTTGAGTCGTACGATTTATTTTCAAGTTAATATTAACATATTAAACAAAACTACAACATCAAATATTTTTTATTTACGTTTAATGACATTTCCACTTTTTCTTTCTGTTTATTAACTTTCATCGATGAAAATGCGTTTTTTTTTCCCTCCTAATTTTTAAAACTTTTTCTTTAATAAATTTTGATGATGAAAACATGACTTTTATGACTGAAAATTTCCAACTTTCAACTTTTTTCTCATAAAATTCAGACTTTTTGTTTCCAACTTAACGGTCTTATTCTTGTAAACTTTGAACTCTATGACGATAAAGACTCAATTCCAAAAATGTCACATTTTAAAGACTCGAATCCTCCTCGTTCTGTAATTATGTGTTTTTCGGTAAATTTGTCGGGTTTTTTGTTGCTGTTTGCTGTGACATCGTCTGAACCCAGAGGAAACGTTACGAACCGGATCTAGACGACGTGCGAAGTCGAGGCAGGAAACGTTTACCTCAGTCACATCTTCACTCAGTCTGTTCTCTCAACTGATGAAACCGACGACAATAATAATGAAATAATCATTAAAATAATAATAACGGTCAGAATAATAGTATTAATTTTCCTTGTGCTTTTCTTCGTATGTTTACTCGTATGTTCCACTTTGTTCGGACTCCATTGTGTTTAAAAATGTCTGTGCCTTTTTTTTTTCTATTTTGGGGGTAAAACGAAGGAAGTGGAAGCGTCGTTCTTCGTCCTCGCTCTTTTCGTGCCGTTTCTCCTCCTCGACCTCGTCCTCCATTTTTTGAAAAACAAAAACAAAAAACAAAAACAGGTGAAATGGTCCCTGATCCTTTTTCTACTCGTGCCTTTCTGTGTCTGTCGTCGGCCTCTGCCTTCCTTCAGTTTTGGCTTCTTCGCCTCTTGTCGTTTTTTCTTTAAGCCACTGAACATTTCAACGGGTCCGGATGCCCCTCCCCCCGTCTGGAAGCCCCTCCCCCCGTCCATCATCATCCCGTTGTGTGTCTTTTCTCCGTTTCCGAACTCTTTGTGCCTTTCTCTGTCTCTTTTCTCTCTTTGCTGGGACCGTGTGTTGAGGGGGGGGGCGGGTGTCGCTCGGCCCCCCTGTGTGGTTAGTTTCAGGTACTACATTGAATTTAATGATAACGATATAATATAAATATAGTGAAACAGAGCGGCTCATGTGTCGTTTTTATCAGCCAACGTTCTCAGTCACAAACATCACACGACAATAAATATTAATAAGCAATATTTTAATATGTTGTTTACAAACGATTATTGACTTTATACTTATGATATGAAGTTTTTTTAAGGTTCATAAACATCACATGACAATAGTTTAAGTTGGAAATGTATCAGTTTACATGTTTATTTGTCAAACCAAAGAATTCCAAAACCAAAGAACATTTCCACCACTCAGCATCTTATTAAAAATACATATTTTACCGTTAGTTTCCAACTTTATTCTTGTAATGTTAACTTTTTTTTAATGAAAAAGGTGACTTGTTGACTTTACACTTAAAATATTGAGTTTTTTTCTCATGAAGGTCATAAACATCACATGACAACAGTTTAGATTTGTCTTCAACTTAAAGTTAATAAATGTAATTTTACAAACATATTTGTCAAACCAAAGAACAGTGTTTAGTTCTTCAGTTCATATCTTGTGATTTGTTCAAAGTAATTGAACCAATAGAACCAGGTTATTATTGAGTTATTTTTGGACATTTATTTGTAGGTTTTAGTTCTGATTATAAGACACTAAAATGATCATTTGACTTAAAGGATCCATTTGTTTTGTCAAAATGACACAAATGGATAAAAAAACATTTAATGTGGTCGTTAGTAATTGTTCTATTAGTTTAGATTAGATTAATCTCATTCTAACCAGTGACAGTGACTGGAAACATCCATGAAACAGCATCAGTGAAGAGGAAACGGGTCAGATTCTGTGTCCAGGTGGATTGGACCGGAATCAGGTACCAACACCGTCATCAGTTCGGCTTAAATCTGTCGAACTCTTCGATCCTGAAGAAACTGCAATGAACTCAGAAAACAGGATAATCTGGGGCAAAAGGAGAAAAGCAGAGTATGGTGTAAAAAAGGTATTAAAAAGTTACTGTAAAAGTTCCTTTAATATTTATCCAGTGATGGAATGAAGGACTTTTGTTTGTTTTGTATTTTATCTTTAAAACTTAAACACTGTTAACAACAGCTTCTCTTACATTATAGAATAATAAAAACAATAGGTAATCTATTACAAATAAATAGTTTACAAATGGGAAATAAACATAACTACTGAAAAAAAAAAGAATTTAAAAAAGGAATATGAAAATGTAAATAAAAATATATATGAAGTGGAAAAAATACATAAAAAAATGATGGGGAAAAAAGACTTAAAACGGAGTGAAAGTTTTTTTCTTCTTGATCTGAATCCAGTGTTTTCTGTGGTTTAATCCTGGCTCCACATTAATAAACATTAAAATACATGTGGTCGTTAGTAGTAAAAACAGCTTTAATTTACTTTTATTTTTAATTCATGATGGTACATTTTGTTTCTGATCTTAAATTTGAATATAATTTTACAGTAGAAATAAACGAGAAAAGCACTGAATATGTAACAGGGTTAAAGGAAATGAAAAAACACGTTCACATCTGCATGAAACACATACACAGACTGGGAAATATAAAATATGTTTGAATTATAGTTAAATGTAAGGGTTACAATGGAACCCACTGAGATGAGTAAAAAAAATCCATAAAAAAAAAAAAGCTTTTGTAAAATTATTTAGAAAACTATATAGAAATATTTAAAGTCTTCTGATTTTTTTTTCTTCATAAAAAACATAAGTAGAGGGAGGCCCGTTCTTAATTATATAAGGCCATCCAATCAGAGGTCAGATCAGAAGTGACGAACAGAAAACTTATCCAATCAGTTTGTAGAACACCCCAACAGGCGGAGTTTAGTTTTGATGTGTTCGTTTTATCGGTTCCGTCAGACCCGGTTCACGGTGACCTGCTGATAAAACGCCTTTAAGTCTGTTCAGTCGGTGTTTGTATCAGTAGAAGTAAATGTGTTCATATGAATAAAAGCTCTGTGTTTTTAATCCAACAGATTTTCCCCGAATTCTCAGGCTCGTTTTGTCTCCGCCCGCCGGTTGTGTGAACACCGGCTATCCAGGTATTTAAAAGAAACGCATCCGGTGCCGTGTTTTGTTGTTGTTTTCGGCGGCGCACCGTGCTCGGCCTGTCAAACCGACGGACTTTTCGGTGGGATTACGGGGATGCTAATGACTAAAAAGTATAATTTACACACTCTAACGGACTCTGCTGTTGGGGTTTAATGCTCTGACAGTGTCGTTCAAGGGCTTTGGCTTTTTCAACGCGACGTTTGACGTCTAGCTCCGCTAGCTAACAGCTAACCGACCTAGCTGACTTTTACTCTTTAATTCAACAACAAACACGTGTGTCATGATTTAACAAAACGAAAAACACTTAAGTTACTATTATTGACCTGATTAAGAGTAAATGGCGCCGTGTCACCGGATGAACCTGTGGTTTTGTTGATGTTAGTAGATTCGTGTTGCGTTCACGGACTCGTTTTCTGTTATTGTTCTCAATGAAGCCGATGGTGATTCAATAGAAGTGAGTTGTGTTTGGTTTTTTTTCTTCGCAGGACGAGGATCACGATGAAACCTCCACCACAGAGTCCGACAGCTTCTGTCAGCAACCTGGTAAGAACCCAGGTCCAAGTAGAAAGACAGCAGTTAGAACCAGAATATTCTATAATAACAATTATTATTATTATTATTATTATTATTATTATTAGGTGTTACGGTTACCCCATTCAAATCTAAAAAAGTTGAAGAAAATAAATTATCAGTACCTAAATAAACATATAAAATACTATTAAATATCATTCCAACAGACATGTGTATAGTCTGACCATTGTGTGTCTTTTTGCCTTTTGTTCACATTTGCATTTTATTTCTGCTTATGCTTTTAACATTTAATGAACCTGCAGTTACACACACACACACACACACACACACACACACACACACACACACACACACACACACACACACACACACACACACACACTTCCAGATCCCAGTGACCGTTCCTTCTGTTTGTGTTTGTGCAGATGTTTGAAGGAGTTTACAACAACGCCCGCATGCTTCACTTTCTCACTGCTGTCGTGGTGAGTTAAAGAACCCAGACTTTAACAGTGTCAGTGTTTTTTTAAATTCTGGTTTCATTTACATGTGTTGTTTCACCAGGTTCAGTGTTTATTATTATTATTATTATTGGTCTGTGGTTTCTGAGTGAAACATCCAGTCTTGTTTTTATTTGTTTCCACTGTATTTGATTTGATTATTGCATCTGTTTTTCATTGATTGTGGATTATTGTCATTTTGTTTGTATGTAACGGCACAAATGTTCTTAAAGGTCCATAAATGAAAAGTCTTGTGTTGAATTCCAGTGAATGGATGAACCTTCATTAGTGTCGTGTGTTTTCAGGGTTCGACATGTGACGTGAGGGTGAAAAACGGCAGCGTTTACGAAGGCATCTTTAAAACTCTGAGCTCTGAGGTACAAACACACACAGAAATACACAAAAACACACACACAAACAGATGAGTGTCATTGTTTTCTCCACTTTTATCAACTCAACGTGTGTGTGTATGTCAGTGTGAGTTGGCTGTGGATGCTGTTCATAAACTTAGTGACGGAGGAGGAGGAGGTGTTGAAGGGGGCGGGGCTCCGTGGCATCCACAGGTGGAGGACATCACTGAGACCATGGTCTTCAGCCCATCGGACCTGGTCACCATGACCTGCAGAGACGTGGACCTCAACTTTGCTGTCAGAGGTGAGAAGAACCCACAAAGGACACACTGAGACCCAGTGTCTTCACCGCCCTCTAGTGGACAGTACAGACCTGTAACTGATGCTGCCTTCAGGTGCTGTAGGAAAGTGAACTTTTCTACTGGTGAACGTGTGTTGTGTTCAGGTGCTTCTGTTGTAGTAGTGAAATAAAAATGGTTCTGTTAAACGCTTCATTGATGTGATACTGCATTTGTTTAATGTTTTTACAAAGCGTTCATCCACTAACAGCAGTAGAACGTTCTTCAAACCATTGTTTATCCTTGAATCCCTCGTTCTCCACCATGTGGAACAGGTCAAAGGTCATCTTCATCTTTGATTAAATGTTTTCCCAGTTCTACAGTGGAAAATGCCACACAAGGAGTGGTCCAGTCTGTTACTAGTATTTATCATAATTCCCATAGCACCTGAATGCAGCATTGGTCTGGGCTCAGGTTCTGGACCGGTCTGTGAACTTTGACCTGTTTGATGTGTTCAAAGCGTCTGAGCCGACACAAGTCATTGGGTCAAGATGAAGCAGGACAGACATTAGTGACACAACATGAGCGCTTTGAGCAGGTGCTGAAGCGGTGGTGCCTTCACTGGGCTCCGGGGTTTCAGTGTTTTTGTGTGTCTGCAGACTCGTTCACTGACCCGTTCGTCGGCTCGGCCCGTCTGAACGGAGATCACAGAGAAAAGGTTCTGCAGAGATGGGACGGAGACGGGACCGGGGAAAACTACGAGCTGGAGTCTGAGACGGTGAGAAAACACCAACCCATGTCCCTCAGATGTCCTTTATGTCCCTCAGATGTCCCTTATGTCCCTCA
>JAPSES010000194.1:0-67828 GCA_029822895.1 Maxillicosta whitleyi
ACATTTTAAAGAAAACAGACACATGTATACCCAAATGTTATTTTTTTATTTTGCTGTAGAGCAGGGGTCAGCAACACTGGTCCTAGAGAGCCACTACCCTGCATGTTTTAGATGTATAAGTAAGTAAGTAAATTGAATTTATATAGCACATTTAAAACAATTAGGACTGGCCAAAGTGATGTACAGTGTCACACTAAAAGGCTAGAATTAAAAGTAAATAAAAGAGAAAAAAAACTAAAAGCAGTACATTTTCAATCAGCAAAAATAAATTTTCAATCAGCAAAAATAAAATACATATAATATACAACACACCTGATTCAAATGCTCAGCCTATCACCAAGCTCTGCAGAAGCCTGATAATGACTGTCAGGTGTGCTGGATGAGGGAAACCTCTAAAACATGCAGGATAGTGGCTCTCTATGACCAGGGTGGCTGACCCCTGCTGTAGAGCAACAATTTCACTGTAGTGCATGTAAAACACTGCATTAAGACCTTGGCTATAGTGCAGAAATAAAGATGGCTTTTGATAAACTTAAAAGTCAGAAAGAAGTCAGATGCTGTTTCAGAAACTTGATAAACGAATTGTTTGTTGCATGTGAAATATCAATACTGATGCCTCCGTATCACTACACGTATTGTGAAGAGGCCTACGAAGATATATCTCCATAATATTGATATTTTGAACACACCCCTACTGGACTGTGATTAAATGTGTCTGGGAAATGCCCAATCTGCAATAGAAGTAACATTAGTCTACTTGGTTCTACTTGACAATTTATATTGAAATGCAAAACTAGTCAATGCTGACTTTGCAGAGTCCAGGCATTGGAGTTAATGAGTGCATTTTGCTAAATTCTATGTGTCATGAATTTTTGCTAGTGTGGTCATGAAATATACCATGAAACAGGAATTAAATTCTCTTCCAAGTAGTCTTAAAAGGTTCCTAAAAAGTCTTAAATTTAACTTGTAGAAACCTGTAGGTAACCTGAATCTGGTAGGAGTGATTACTAACACTAAAGCGAATCCCTGTGTAAATGGAGCATTGTATTCAGTACTAAGCCTTAAGGAAGTTGGTGAAACTGAGCAAAGTTGGTACAGTAAATAGATGACAATGGGTGAATGGGCTGATAAAGTGGCCTCTGGTAATAAGCCCCTTAGTGATCTTTTAAGAGTCTTTCAGTGTGTTTTTTCAGTTGTGGTTGAGAGCCATCAGTATGATTCTGGCTGCAACAGATGGCTGTTGTCAAAATAAAAGCCCTAAATATCACAGCACACTACCTGACCTGCTACAACTGTTGAGCTTGTTATACAGGAAGTAGTTAAAAAAAAAAAAAGTTGGGCGACCACAGTTTTCACCAAATGTCAGTGTAAAAGTAATTCTGTTGTTTTTTATTTATTTATTTATTTTTCACAAAAATCACTGCCCTATATTTAAGACTTGGAAGTCGGTCAAGGAATTAACATTCATAATTTATAATGCATTTTAGTTCTTGATGCACTGTAGTTCTGAAGTCAACACATTGTCAAAATAATTTTTGGATGGTGTGGGAGTTTTTTAGGATTAATTTTGCTGCCCATTAAACGGAAAAAGTGTGATAACATCCTAGGATAAGGTGCGGGGAAAATGGGGTATGACAGTGAAACTTTAATTTGGTTGGGCAGGTGGTTCAGATTTGTGTCTCCTAATCCAAAACACATTCATCTTTGACCATTTATTCATTGTGGGATTTATGAACTATTAAGTAAAGCTGTTTGCTGTTAATGAATTACATTATGCTGTTTTATGTGAGCAGTTGAACTGCTGAGATTCATTTAAATTACATAGATTAAAAATTTACAACTATATAGACGCTTGACAGATGTGATGCTTAAAATGAGATTTTGTACTGATGACTTGTACCTTTTCTTTCATCAGGCTGGGACGTTTTCTGTTGCAAGTGAAGATGTTTTGAAGAATCGAGCAATTAAAAAGGCCAAACGCCGAAATATTGGAGGAGAGGTAAATCCAGAAATGTGCATATATCAACTTCACAATAAATGGCATTAGCAAGTTTTTACTTTCATGGACACATTCTTATTTCCTTTTAGAATTTATTTATTTAATGACTGTCAATGTACAACTTAGAATCAGTAAATCGCACTAATATCACAAATTCATGTGTAACTGTGTTTTGTTGTTGTTTTTTTTGTTTTTTAATACTCATGCTGCAGGTTGAAGGTAGTGGAGCTTTCAAAGGTTTTAAAGGTTTCTCTCTAGCATCATCTCCAGCAAGTGGACCCGCAACACCAGCACCTTTCTCCGGGTTCGGGAATGGCGGAGGCTTTAAAGGCTTTGGTGCCTTGACCAATGGCAATAGTATCACTCCTTCATTTGGAGGTTTCTCTCCTCCTGCAACATCCACAGCTACAGCTGGTGAGACATCAGTTTCTCAATTATGATTTTTTTTTTTTTTTTTACTAATACTGTTGCATGCTGTTACATAAATATATAGATGATGATGTATTTATGGTCACAAAAAGAATTTTAGTTGCTGTACTTTATGGGAAACGTCTCTCAGACTGTCTGATTTACATTGTTATTTCAGCATAATTAAAAATATATCAATACAAAAGCATTATATCATTGTATTGCTTTTAATAGAATGCTCATTGCATTGTTACTCATTTCCTAAAAGGTCCTCCGTAGTCAGTGTCTCCCTCCAAAGGTCAAACAAATTTCAATCAAGCCTCAGGAAAATGTGAATTACTTTGTGCTCTCATTTGGTGAGATGCAATAGAAAGTTAACTCAAAATTGGAGCACATTATCTGTTCAGATCTCAAACAGTCTACACTCATCTCCTGTGCACAGTTAATTTTCTACTGAAATTGTAACCCATCAACATGGCACTATTTGCTAAAATTGTGAGACAGCAAAATTACCTTTGAAAGTGGTTATTTTTTCCAAAATGCGAATAGTTTTTGTTTACTTATTCTAAAGAGTGTTTTTGTTTTGGGTTGCTCCATGAACAACCTTTGTAAAAGTAAAGGTACCAGTGTATAAATGTAAAGAGACACTCATTAGTCCTACATAGAAAAATCTTATTGGGTAAAAATAATTTTTTAAATTACTAATAATTAACATGTATTAGCATTCTGTTTTTTCCATTACTGACATGTTTTGTCACTGGATTGCTGTAGACAGGGTATATATATAAACTTTTCTGCCCATGTACTGCTTTAAGGCCAGAGGCAGTGACCATCGTATGTACATTGACAGCAGCTGTTGCTTCAGTTTCAATGTATTTATGAGCTGATATTATTTCCTGTCCACTGATTGTATAAAGCTGCTGTGTTGCTGATGGTAATGGAGGTGAAAATGTGCTCCTTTGTTGCTTCGGTATTGGAGTGTAATGGAGCTGAATCGGCGGGGGTTTTGTGTGTGTGCGCCTATAGAGGGGGGAGGGCCTCATCCAGCTGTATGAGCTGTCACTAACATCCCTGCCTTTACTACAGGTTTAACATTCAATGGCCCCACCTCCACCAAACCCACTGCTGACATCACCACAAAGCAGACCAATGGCTCCACCCCGAGTCTGACTCAAAGCTCAGGCTCCTGCAGCAGCAGCAGTAACAAGGAGTACAGCCGGCAGCTCACAGCACTCAATTGCTCGGTGCGGGACTGGATCACCAAACATGTCAACGGCAACCCTCTGTGTGACCTGAACCCCATCTTCAGGGATTATGAGCGGCACCTGGCTAGCATCGAGCGGCAGTACGGTGCTGGAGCTGCAGATGGAGGCTCTGAGGAGAAGAAGCTGCCATCCACAGCCGCCACACCTCCTCCTCCCGCTGCTGCTGCTTCTTCTACTTCTTCTTCCAACTCAACTGCAGCCTTGTTCTCGTTTGGCAAAGATTCAGAAGACTTGGCCCGGAATAAAAGCACCACGGCCACTGTGGTACCGACTGGCGTCACATTTAACTTTGGTCAGAAGGTGGACAGCTCTGCTCTGGGCTCCTTAGGGTCCAAGTCTGCAGCTTCCAGCTTCTCTTTCTCCTCCAGCACCTCTTCCACCCAGAGCTCCCTGTTTGGGACACCAGGCTCTGCACCAGCCCTGTCCTTCAGTGGGACAAAAACCGAAGACACTCAGCCCACAGGTATGAGACATTCGATCACTGAGCAAACAGAAAGCATGCATTTGTCTTTTCTGAATTTATATGTGCATTTACTCTTCAACTCTGATCTCAGAAGGCATTGGAACTACAAAATGTTTCATTATGTGATTTGATTGTCAGTGACTTAAATCATGCATGGATCATCCACTCGATAAAACCAACACTTTTAAATTCTAGGCTCATTACTGTGATTTATCACATTGTGTAAAATGTCAGAACATGGAAAGAAGTGTGTCTTATAACTTTCCTCAGCCTAAAGTCTTATGTTTAAATAAACCCTATAATCCAAACACAATGATATGTAGTTTTATATCAGATACACAGAGAAGCATCACATTCTCACATATATCAAGCTTTATTGTCAAAGGTTGGTTTTAATGCTTAAAAACTGATCATCATACAGTGTAGAAAATGTTTCAGATCCAAACCCATCAGTGTCTGTTGTGTATATATATTACGATGAAACTGTTCTAAGTGTCAATTGTCACATTTTTATCTAAACAATGAAGACAAAATCCCCTGTTTTAGCTACAACGTTTTGAGAAACTGCCTAAGTTACTCAATGTAATATACAAAAACTGTAGCTGATGAATCTGTATTTAGAGCTTGAAAGATTATTTTTGTTTTTAAATTGGAGACATACATGTACTGGTTGTGTTACATATTTGTAACAGCTGAAGTTTTATCTATACGTCACAACAGAATTTTTTTCAATCATTGGACATGTTAATATAAAAAAATATTAACAATAGTCTATTAATACTATTAATAATACTCATAAAATATTATGACTCCTGATGGTCTATTCATGGTGGGTGATGTTTTTTTTTCCACACTTATTTTGTAGAGGAGAATGGAGAAGAAGAGTCAGAAGAGCCGCCCAAACCTGAAGTCAAAGAGGTCAAAGAGGAAGATGCGTACTACTCTAAGAAGTAAGTCACATTATCAGTAAGCCTGTTCTGATGGAATTTGTGATTTATTTATTTTTTTCCCTCTGAATGACTACAAACCTTAAATCGCTCATTTTCAACAAGGATTGTGTGAGTGAGAATAGGACAGGATGAGTCGACTCATCTCATTTATAACTTATATCCAGTAGCTTTTAGCTGTATCACAGCAAATCTGCTCTGTTTCAATATTTCAAATGGACAGATTAACTGAAAAATAAATATTATGATCTCATAAATATGTTGCGTCACCTCAGACTTCCACGTTAGAATGATAGTATTGGACAATAAATAATATACTATTCAATGTAACATATTTTATTTGGTTTTGGGACTCTTGTGTGGAAGTTATAAATTAATTGTAGTGTTATTAAGACAAAATGATTTGTTGATGATGGACTTTATAATGTAATAAATATACTAGTTGGTATCCATCAATAACATTTACAATGAAAAATTGCCAAAGAATATAGGAGGATCAGAATGGCTTTGTTTTTTTTTGTTTTTTTATTATTATTATTTTTTTTACATCTGTTTTGTTTCATCAGGTGTAAAATGTTCTACAAGAAGGACTCAGAGTTTAAGGAGAAAGGAGTAGGAACTCTTCACCTTAAACAGGCGGGAGACGGGAAGACTCAGATGATCATCCGTGCTGACACCAATCTGGGTAAAAAAAAAAAGGAAAACATAATAGTTAGGAAGTGGTGTTTGATATTTGCTTAGAAATGGTTAAAATGTTAACTATGTCGATGAAGAAAACGACATAAATTTGTTTGTAAAAAAGGGAAGATCACCATAAAAATATATTAACATATATTAAAAAAACATAGTGAACACCTTTGAATCACATACCTTGTCAAATATGCACATGCCCACATTTCTCATGTTTTTTTTAAAGTTGTAGTTTATGATCTTGTTGATGTGATCATAAATGGAAAAAAAAAATCAATTACTCTATTCATAAAGAATCAAAATGTTTTAATACATCCCATAGATCAAAATGACACTGTTATGTTTTTTCAGTTGGCAGATGATTCACGGTTATGATCAAACAGCTCTGCCTGCTGGTCATAGATATGAACTGCATCAGTCTTTGGGGTTTTGTGTAGTTCTAAACTATCAACAGTGGAGGGAATTCAAATATACAAGGCAGACCTGAATTCATTCAACAGGGGTGTCCAATTCATTTTAGCTCAGCAGCCACATACAGCCCAATTTCAGCTCAAGCTGGCTTGACCAGTAAAATAATACAAGTCAAGTAATTTATTTATATAGCACATTTAAAAACAACAGGAGTTGCGCCAAAGTGCTTCACAGTGTTGGCTAAGGCATAGATAAAAACAATAGTAATCTGAAACATCAGACCCACATATTTACATTAATCATTAAAAAAAAACGTAGTAATACCACTATAAATAATATACCACAATGTTTACAACCCCCCCCCCCCCAAAAAAAAAAATTTTTTACAATGTCATGCCTCAGTTTTATCATTTCCACATGTTAATTACAATTTACAGATGACAATGAATCTACAAAGGCATAAAATATTTAGTAACAAGCACCTCAAACTGAAAAATATCTTAACTTTATGATTAAAACAACTTGTCAAGACTCAGTGGCACTCCTGACTCAGTGTCTTCTGTGCAATTTTTGTATTATTATGCAAATTCATCCTGTGGCCAGGATTGGACCTTTTTGATTTGTTGGTTTTGGCCTGTGAACTGAGTGTTTGACACCCCTGCTTTAGAACTATTAACAATGGTACAAAATGGTGATAAATGCTTCGGTTGTTATTTATCACTTGGTTGCTTCCTTTGACTCTGAAAGTTGTTTCTTACTAGTTCTCATTCTCATTAGTTTTCATCACCATGGGAGACAGGAAGAATAACATTACTCCCTCTAGCGGTCACACACATTCATAGTGCCATGGCTGTCAGTTGAGTTCACATCTCTGCATACAATGCATCTTAGACATAATCAGTCAGAATTTTTTTCTTCTAAATACCAATAACATACTTTAGTAACTGTTTTTAATATTTTAAATGAGAAAACTTGTGTATTCAGTACAACTGAAGAATAGAGTGAGATAATATTATAACAATAAGAGAAAGAAATTCAGGAAAATAATGGAGTCATTAGAATAATTTAAAGAATAAACGAATCAGCTAAATCAAAAACATATCAGAGGTCATGATTTGTTATTGGATCAAACAAAGTTCAATCTTTTTACATTTTTATTCTGTCTTCAGCACTATCTGATCAACAAGGAAACAATAAGTTACTCTTTGTAATCCCTTTATTTTAATGTGAAAATTGAGAATAAATATAACTAAAATATTAAACTGTACTTTATTTGATTTGACTTATATTAAAGGCATGCTAAAAATGTTATTACTGTCATTACTGAAAATGCAATTCTTAATGTTAGTTATTATCGATCTCTAATTACTAATATCATTGTTGGGACAAACATGTTGGTTAGTCTCTATTAAATGTAAAACAACAATAAAAGCTGGTAAAAGACAATTATATATTATTTTATTTATTTTTTCAGAAACATTCCAGTAAATCCTCCATGTTCTCATCTAATCAGCAACCATTTCATAGTTGATTAAAAGCTGTTCAAATTGCTTAGCTTTTCTTAAATTTTGGAAGGGTGTTATGTAAATCTTTCTTGTGTTGCCTTCATGTGCACATGGAGACTTCAGTAAAATGTTTGTAAGCTGATTTGCATTTCTCCTCTTTATTAGGAAACATCCTGCTGAACATCATGTTGCAGTCATCCATGCCATGCTCCAGGGTTGGCAAGAACAACGTCATGGTGGTGTGCGTCCCCAACCCCCCCATTGACGACAAAAACCCCAGCAGCCCAATCCCACTTCTCATCCGGGTGAAGACGGCAGAGGACGCCGATGAGCTCCTGAAGACGCTGGATGAGAAAAAAGGCTGAACTGCCCTCCCCTGGACATCCCCACCACCTTTTAGTACACCTCACCTGTTCTCCTCAGACTCCATCCCCACCCCCTCCGCTGTCACACGTCATCGGTTCAACCTCATCACAGCGGTTATATTTCACGCAGACACATTTGCACTTCACTCGTCCTCAATAATTTGATGTTCATACTGTGAAATATCTGTGTTTTCCTAAATCACCAACACGTTCAGAAGCAGGTCATCGCTCTCTGACTCGGCTACATTCCTCCTCCTGCTGCTGCTGTTTTATTAGAAGTCGACAAACACAATGTCAATGTTTATTATCAGCCTCTGTGTTTTTAATTTTACTGTTTTAATTGGATGGCCGAGTGACTGAGTCAAGTGTGAATACAGACAAATTATTGTGCGAGGAGCTTCTCATCACTGAGTCATTTTGGGGAAACTAAACCTCCAAATAAAGGTCCAGTCGATTTGGTTTTACAAATTAAATACTTGCAGTAACAGTTAATTTTTTAATGAAAGTGTAGAGGAATTAGAGGTTTCCTTCCTCTGAGTGCGTCTGCTGAGTGCTTTGTTTTTGCTCTGGAAACTATTTATTGTGTCGGCAGGATTTGTACTCTCACTGATTGAACCCTGTGTGACTGTTTCCCCTGAAGAGCTTCTTAAAATGGTGTGGAAGGGAAGTATCATTATTATTTTTCTGTAAACATGGACTCTGTTCTTTTTCAAGTGTCCTTTGTGTGGCCTTCAGTTCAGCCTTAGAGATGAGGCATGCTGTCATTGTCTGAGAACATTTGTAAAGACATTTATTGGGGAATAAAAGGAAACTAAACAACCACAACTACTGCTGCTGTGAATGTTTGTTTTATTTATGTTTATGTATAAAGATGAAATATTGCTCTACAATTTCTGTGCATAGGAACATTGTCCTAATGAAATGGTGCTATAATACAGTAAATCCAACTTTTCATAATGGAACATATATGAATTGAATGTAGTCATTTTACAATTTCTTGGGGAATTGATATAAAAAGAACAATTCACTGACTATGTTCAGGCATCCCTTTGTAAAGTTGGATATGGTGATGTCAAACTTTTGGAAAAGTGATGCTCACATTAATAGATTCTAATATGACTTTACCTTTCATGTTTTGGTTGCTTTAAAGATGAGACCTCAAACATCTTACTTGAATATTATTTATTTAAACAAACTATTAAATATGGCACCACTGTCACATAAAAAAATTAAAAGCCTGTGAAATTTTGTTGATGTGTTTCTGTTGGAACAGTAAAAATGTTTTACTTCAGTAAAGCACAGAAAGGTGAGGGACCTTTTGTACAAATGCTTGAATGGTAATGTTTGTTTTTTTTACTTTCATATTATGAAACCTCAAAGACCTGAATTGCTGCCAGCAATGGGAAAACATCTACTGATCTAAAATGTTTAGTAACTATTGAGCCACTGTATTATCGGTAGATTTTTTTTTAAAATAATAAAGTAAAATGTAGTTTCTCTGCTTTTTCTGATTTCAGTTATGACCTGTTTGGATGTTCAGAGGCCCTGTAGTGAACATGGAAAAAAAAAACAGTGGTTGTAGACATTTGTTTTTATATTTATTTGATATATTTTGCTGAAAACACCATATTTTTTCAGTATTCTCTGTTTTGTTAAAAAAAACAAAAAAAACATTGAATTTACTCTGTGCTTGAATGAATGTCGACATGATCAGTAAATTGAATCTTGGAAAACACGTGATTTTCACTGAAAAATACAAAGTGCAGAGAATAATAACTGTATGGGGAAATTAAATGTAGAAACTTTATATCTATGTACTTTATCTATATGTATAGTTTTATTTTACAAATTATCTGCCTCAGAGATGAAATGTGCAAAATCATACATACTTTAATACGATGAATTGGAAAACAAATGACAAAAGTGCTGCTTAGCTGATGTTTTCAACACATATGATATGGTCTTATTACACATATATATATTGGTTTATGTACAGTACATTTATACAACTGATTTATAAATCTTCCACTAGAGACAAGTTGTAAAGTGAATGTATTGTAATGTTGCAGACAAGACCCAAGACCCAAGCTTCTATTTTGCAAACAATGGCCAACCAACATTTTTGATATATACTCTTTTTTTTTTTATTATTATTAGTGACTCAAATTTGGTAAAGATTCATTAATTTTATTCTGGAGGCATCTTACTTGTAGACTTGTGTACAACCCTAAAAAAATATGTTTGTGAATATCAAATTGCCCCTATGAAAATAAAAAATATTGATAATACATTAGAATTTAGGATTAGTGGCTAAAATGTGTAATTACATTGTTATTCTGTGTGTGTTGGTATGGATGTTATCATACTTAATCAGTGATCAATTCTTACAAAGCAAAAATGGCATAATTAAAATATAGAATAATGCAGAGTAAATACACTTTGATAATCGTAACAGAAAAAACATAAAAAAGAGCAGACTCTTGATTTGTGTGAGGTTAAAGAAAAACAGAAATCTTCAAGAATTTCATACAAATTAATCACCATTTTAGTTTCAGTCCAATTTAGAGAAATTAAAAAAAAATAATAAAAAGGTTCTTATCTAACAAGAAAACGGGATTATGAAGAAGAGGTATTTACATCCATGTTTACACCGAGGTGAACACTTCCGGGTTGTGAACCGGATGTAACCGGGTGGACACGCCGCACCGTGTCTCCTGTCGTGTGAGTTTAACCGACCGACATGCAACTGATTTCAGCGGCTTCGTGATGAGTTAACGCGTTAGAAAAAAAAACCCTGTCAAGTTGAGTTTTCACTAAGGTAAGCGTTTCAGAGCTACTCTTCCGTTTTTAGAGTTTTTGTTTGTAGAAATGCCACTACTATGGTTTGCGTAGATTGACACCGTGAGGTTTGCACAGCGATGTGATTGAGGCGAACCAGACGAACAGCAGGTAACGTTACCTAGCCGTCAGAACCAACAATAAAAAACACAAGAAGATGGTTTTATTCGGCTAGGGGGCTGACGGTGTGGCTACCGGGGAAGAGGTGTGCCTCTCGCTGATGGCTGGGATCAAGTTAATGTAAAGATCACAGCAGCGGACGGGGGCTAACGGCTAACGCTAGCCTGACTTAGCAGCAGTCAGTGTCAGTGTCTGTGGACTGAAGTTGTTAGCTTGTGGCGCTGCGGTGTCAACTTTTTTAGGAGTGGCCTGGGCATCGTGTCGCGTCTTCATCCACATTTCAGTTCGTTGTAGTTTGGTGTTTGGTGAATTATCTGGTCAACAATGTCTTTATCCTTGGGTCTTTTTGGCTGAATAGTGGATAAAATAGTTGACACTGTGTTGCATCATGTAGGTGAGAGATGAGATGTCACTTATAGCTTTTACCTCCACCCTGTTGTTTCTGTTGTTTGTCCTGGTGTCGATCGGACGTATTCGAGGCGTTAAACAGATCCTAAAATTCGATTACTCTGGTCACCTCACCTGAAACCACTTCACCATGGAGCTAACCCAACCACGTTACACGAGGCCTTAGCATTATTTACCTGTGTATACCCAACAATATAACTCAGAAATACACACCTGTGGTCACACAACATCACTCCACCCCCTGGTGTATGGCAGCTTGGCTTACAGGTGTTATTGTAGCTACTTTTCTGTTGGTTATTTTTTTTACAAGCTGGATATTTTTGTGTGTGTAAATCCTGAACATGTGCTACTGGGACTATTTTATGTCAGAGAATGAGGTGTTTTCACATCTCTGCTTGTCTATGTTGGAGGGTTTAATGATGATTCATGATTTTCCCTTTCATGACAATATCTTATGATGTAAATTGACTGTTTTGATTTTTTTTTCCAAACTTGAATCCCTCTGCAGAAGAGGATGATGTCATTCATTGAAAAAAGACCCCCTCCCACCCCCCTTTCAAAATGAGATCCCTCTGCCCTACTAAAAATAGAAAGAAGATGATAAATCCCCCCACATCACTCAGCATGCTCATCTGTTCATGTTATTTACTTTTCTATGATTAAACTGCCTTTTTTCACCAGAGGAGGATCTATCTGTAATTTTTTCCTGTTTGTAATGTGCTTTTGAAAAAATAATAATTACAGTAAAACATGTCACATACCTCATTTTATTAATGATAAATGATAGAATTGTTAAATGTAATGTTAACCAGTGGGTTAACTTATAATGAGAGCGTGACTATTGCGTTATATTATGAATGTTCTTTTTCATGGACATTAACAGTGGGGGTGTATATCAGCAACTCATTATTGACCAAATTTGTTTAAAACATTGTTCTTGTGTTTGTGTGTTGTGTGCATGATGATAATAGTACAATATAAAAATGTGCCATTTATAGTCAAATAACTTGAAATCCTCTAAACTCTGTGACCTTAAGCCTTCAAAAAATTTGGCAAAACCTGGATGCTAATTTCACTGTCAATAATTGTTCATTTCATCTGTAGATCATTTAAACATCAGACTCATTGTTGAAGGTTTCCTTTGTTAAAACAGTTTTTGCTCATATGAACACCAAAAAAGGTTTAGCCAGTAACTGTAGTTGTTTGACTTGCTCATATTTGATGAAAAAAAAAAACCCTAGTAATGCTATTTTTGGTATTAAGTGTGCTGTTATTTTATACAAAACATATATTTCAGTGTCTCTGTTGATGATTTAAGATTAGTTTTAGCAGTTTCCATTTGAACACCTGACTATTGTTCTCAAATGAGGTAAAATTGTGAACCGCTCCCTTCTCTTTCCTGTGTGGTGCTAAGTGTCTGGGGGGGTTGGATGGGATGTACAGATTTAACAAGGTAGAACAGATGTCCCCTCAAAAAAAATGTTTTTCATGTCGGGTGTTGGGATGTCCTTCTTTATCAGATGAGAGGAGTGTGCCTGCTGTCAGCAGAGAGGAGTGAACCTGCCGTGGAGAAAAGCTAACCCACTAATGGCCTGCCAGTCTGTCGTTGCAGTCATGGACGAGCAGGCCCTGCTGGGACTCAACCCTAATGCCGACGCCCGCTACAGACAGAGGGTACAACACAACACTGACAGCTTCACTGTTTGTCTTTCTTCTGTTACTATTACTACTATTACTTCATCTGCAGATAGGTTACATTATGCAACTGCATTTACTCTATGTGCAGAATTAACTTTTTTCAAAAGACACATGCCACAGTTATTGTCAGGGTTTCAGAATGTCTCAGTTGTTGGGGGGGAGAAATTACCTACTAATCTGTTCCTCAAGATAAAGTATTTAGCCCCTGATAAAATTAGAACTTTGCACTTGCAGTTGTTTTATGTTGCATTACTTATGTGGTGTCTTAGTCATGAAATGAGTGTGGATCAGTTTATCCTTATTTATACCAAATGTTTTTTTGTTCAACACATTCATTGTTGCATCTGGAGAGAATGTTCTGTTTTAAGCTTTTTTTAAATCTATGTCCAGTAGAAACAAGATAACGCAGGTGTTTGCAATCTGACTGCCTGCTGACGTCACCACCAATAAATAGGTCACTGACACAAACAGAGGAACATTAGGCCCACGAATATTACATATATTTACTTTAAGGTGGAAATGAATCAGCTGGTGCAAAGTTTTCTTAACAATATCTGCCTAATCTGACATTGATTGTAGATTTAGTGATGACACAGTTAAATGTCAACACGGTGAGATTAGACGCCACATATGTAGTTGGTACAGTTCATCAAAAAGCTTTGGAGTGTCAAACATGAGTTTATCAGTGATTTGATTTTAATGCCTGCAAAGCAAAAGGAGCAAAGAAGGAATGAAAGTAATTACTATTTGCACAGAAAACCTTTGGTACTATAACAAGACATGGGGAACTAATGCTATCCAAGGTTTCAGATGAAACCCCAGCTCTGTGTGTAGCCTCTCTTCACTCTGTATCATGAAACACCATTAGCGGCATGTGGAATGTAATTAGAGTGGAAACAAGACATGATCATAGGTTTGTTTTAAGATGGCGATACCTAACGTACGACTGCAAAACAAAAACTCACTGCATTGAATTAGTATCAGCAGGACGCCTCTTAACACTTGGCTTTCACCACTGATCAAAACGCTTACATTTCCTGTTGTTCACATAATTAATGAAAATCAGAGATATAAAATAAAGGTGAAGATGTGTGGTATACTTGGAGACATTTTAAGTTATGACTGCAGGACCATGTCCACATTCTTTGGCAAAGAAGGAAAATCCAGTTTTACGAAAGTCAGTTTCAGAAAGTATTTGCTCTGATGGGGTTGATGGGGCACATATGGAAAGCAGGTTTCAACCTGTCTTTAAACAGATCTCCAGTGCCTTCTTTGCTATGACATTTCTCCGTCATGTGCTTGTATACCCTTGACTTTTTACACACTCAAACTTACCTGTCACATGTTCTTATGTGACTGTTCCAGTGTCAATGCTAATGAGGGCTGCAACATGCAGAAGTGTCATGTCCACACTACTATAGTTTTGTTTTATCATCCCTAAAACAGTGGCTTTTGGAAATACTACTCACCCTGTTTTAATTTAGAAACTTCAGGACTGCAGATGGATGAAAATATGCTTTTGGAAATAGTGATGGACATGCATTAGTTATCATCTTATTTGTTCATTCATTCATCTTATAAACTGCTTTCTCCTTTTATTTGTTGTGTTATATCATTGTTTTGGGAAGAAAACAAGACTCCTTCAACATGGACAATCAATTACAAATGTTTCCATTCTTGTTGTTTTGGTAACAAATGTTCTGCAGTTAAATGTGGCCTTTTGTCATCTTCCGACTCACTATTTACAGAAGGAAAGTCATTATTTGAGCCCTGTGGTACAAATATAATGTGTTTCAGACATGTTAGAATGTCCAGAAAGAGGGAGAGGTTGTTTTTTTTTAATGAAAATAAAGTGTAATTTTTAAAATGACTAACAGTTTTTGCACAATGAATGATTATTATTTGTGGAAAAGCAAAAATGCATTTCAATATTTATTTGAACATTGTGTCCAATTGTGCTGATTGTGTGAACACTTTGAATCATTTAGGTATTTATTTTGTTGAGAATCATAAGTTCAGTTTTGGAGTTTGATAAAATTGTTATTCTGACAAATGAATTTTACAGTTTAAAGAAAATAAAGAAATTACTACTTAATATGTGATTAAATGCTATAAACACACTTGCTATAGATGGGAAGTGAATGTATGAAGCTGATGTGGGTGCTGTGTGTGTTCTATCAGGCTATGGCCTACTTTGAGCAGCTGAAGGAGTCTCAGGATGCTTGGGAGGTGTGTGCCGAGGCCCTCGCTAAAGGCATTTATAAGTAAGTTTAACCGACAGCACAGCTTCTGTAACACTCTGCTGGAATGTATGCAGATAATATTGTTTTTCAAAGCTTAAACATTTTTTCTAATTGTTTTAGTGATGACCACGTGAAGTTCTTCTGCTTCCAAGTTTTGGAGCATCAGATTAAGTTCAGGTGAGATGCACACACTCTGTTATTTTGTGAATGTTTGACACAAAGGATAAAACTGATCAGTAACTACAGTCAGAACCTCCAACAGAATGCACAAATACAAACATTCATATCAGTTGTAATTTAACAGAACAAAACAGTAAATGGACAGTGAAAACCTCACGTTTTCCTTTAATCATGACATTAGTCTGTTGACCCATCATCATCATCTCTGCAGAAACAGTGGTTCCCTTTGATGTGACAGAGCTTTTGATGACTTTTGAACTACTTGTTTTTCCAGACATGCTGGTCTGAGTGCTGTTCAGCAGCAGCTCATCAGAGAGACTCTGATGAAGTGGCTCCAGTGTCAGGTACAGTACACCCCCATGGGCCACAAACCAACAGAACAGGCAGTATAGTTGGATAATTAAACCTTCATTTTACTCGTTCTTTTACATCAGATGCACTCAAAACACACACAGAACATTTTATTTATAGTAATATGATAAGTAGGTTCTGTGTATAATTACTTTGTTGCTAATATCTGGAAATGCTGGGGTAGTTGGACACAGAACTACAACACGTCGTCAAAAGAATATTCAGAAGCTATATTTGATAAGTGATTTGCTTTTGAGTCATTTCATGCAAATGCAACATGTCTGAGGATGAAAGCAATTGTAATTAGAAGTGCTCCATGTACCAACTAAAACACAGGACTCTGTGGAGACCAAAACTGAGCTAAAAGGAGACTGTGATGGGTTGATGATGTTCGTCTGTGTATGTTAGACGTGTGTTTCCCTTACACGTGTTCATTTTTTCCTCTCTTCACCTGCAGCTGATGAACACTCAGCCTGAGAGGCCCTTCATCAGGAACAAGGCAGCCCAGGTGTTTGCTCTCACCTTCATCATGGAGTATCTGACTCTGTGGCCAAAGTTCTTCTTCGACATCCTGTCACTGGTTGGTTTGAACCCTCATGGTGTCGATATCTACCTGCGGACACTCATGGCCATCGATGCAGAGGTGGTCGATCGAGACATCCTGCACTCTCCTGAGGTAAGGACCCCCACCCTGAAAGAGAAAGTAGTTTGTAGAAATGTGATGTTTTGTGTGCAGTAAACGTATAGTGTGTACAAGAGACTACCTCCTTATATGAAGGAAGTAACGACACAGAAATAGAAATGATCAGAAGAAGAACAAACGATGAATTATGAACAGACACAAGAAAGAAAGAAAGCAACACTCAAAATAATAACATTTTCTATACTTAATTGCAGTCTCATAACAAACTGACTTCTTGTTTTTTAAAGATAATTGTAGAAAATGTTGAACCCCTTTCATTAATGGAAATGATTACTGAAGGTTTAAATACAACGTTTTATTAACTTTTTTATTCAAAAACTATATCGCCTAAAACATCCTTTATCAGTTGCCACATTATTAAAGGCATTTTTGTTTCCTTTCTGACATTTTATGGAAGAAACTGACAGTGACAGTAAGAACAGTTAGCAGATATCTGTCATTAAATGTAGTGTAGTCATAGCACTTGTATACTATGTCTGTCTATTTAGGGAAATAAAGGTGTAAACTAGCGCCACCACTGGCTTCATCATATCATAATTTGTCTTCCTCCAGGAGACTCGTAGAAACACCTTAATCAAAGACACCATGAGGGAGCAGTGCATCCCAAACCTGGTGGAGTCCTGGTTCCAGATCCTGCAGACGTACCAGCAGTCCCACCCAGAGCTAACCTGTCAGTGTCTGGAGGTGGTTGGAGCCTTCGTGTCCTGGATTGACCTTAATCTCATCGCCAATGATCGGTAAAAGGGCTTATGGGAAATGATGTTCATTAATGAGCACAAAAAAAATTCTAATACTACTTTATTAATGACATTTGCACCAGTGGATGCAGTTTTACTGAAATGGCAACTGATTTACTCAAAATGTTAACGTTAAATGTTAGTGTTGAAGTTTGTAAATGGAGTTTTCTTACAGTTCCTAAATACCACAGAAGTTGTACTTTAAAAAAAAAAAATATGAAGATGGCATTTTGGTTGATGGCTTTTGGTGTAAAATGTACATTTTCAGGTTTGTGAATTTGCTGCTGAGTCAGATGTCTGTGGAGGAACTCAGAGAAGAGGCCTGTGACTGTCTGTATGAAATCATCAATAAAGGGATGGATCCTGTGGATAAAACCAAACTGGTGGAGTCTCTGTGCCAAGTGCTGCAGTCTGTTGGCTTCTTCAATGTGGAGCAGGTCAGATGATTGTTTTTGGTTGTTTGAGTGATTGATATAGAACTAGAACTGTGAGCAACATATTGGTACAGAACTATGAGAACAGTCAACTGTTTTGTTTCTGATTATGTGTACTTTATTCTGTGGGAATAGATGAAAGATTATTACTTCAAGATCTCTAATCAGTAGATACACTTTTCACGTTAAACAACGATTTATTACAAAGCACAAGTGTGATACTGAGGACTAAAAGTAAATGCACCTGTACAAGTAAAATTATACACAATTACATATAATCATTTGCAACATAATAAAATAAATCAGCAATCAGTTTCACAATAATATTTTTTACAATCTTTGTTCATGTTTTCATGAAAATATGTAAAACCAGACAAACTCTCCCCAACAGCAGGTATTGGCTAATGGATTTATGGCACATTGAACGATAAAACAACTTTGATACACAACTCAAAGCTCAAACAATAAGTTTAAAAAGCCCTGAAAATCAGTCTTGATGTACATTGAGAGTTCTCGTGAGATGTGAATAAGTGTAAATGATTGTGTTCTTTCATGTTTTTTCATCCAGTGGAATATTAGTATTAGTTGTTGTCCGTACATGTGTTTGTCCATCTGCAAAACAGTTTTTCAAGAAACCTCTTCTCTAAAACAGTCGGCCAGAATTAATTGAAATTCATAGCAGAGTTTCTTTGGGGCAAGATCTACCAAGTTTGTTCAAAGAATTGAGAAATATTGATTTTTTAAATTTTTAATGAACTCCCCATTGGTTTATAATCTGACAAATTTCAAAGTGCTGTAAGTTGACAACAGTTGAAGATATTGATAATTACTATTGGTAATGAAAAAATGGTATGATCTGATACAATACACACTACCTCTCACTGTGCCCTGTTGCAAAGTTAAATTACCTACTGCAGTCATAATGTGTACAAATACAACTCAGATTTAGAATATTTTTGACATTTCATGTTTTGATCTCCATTTTGGAGAGTTGTTGGTTTTGTTCAGTCGGTCATTGCAGATGAAAGAGCAAAGATGTTTATGTTTCCGGGCAGAGGTCACATGTTTTCCGGTCAGGCAGTGTGTTTTAGTTTCCTCTTCCTCTTTTGTCAGGAGGAAGACGTGGACTTCTTGGCCAAGTTCTCCCGGCTGGTTAATGGGATGGGGCAGAGTCTGGTGCTGAGCTGGACTAAACTGGCCAAAACTGGCAATGTGAAAGCCACGGCAGAGACACTGCAGGCTATGGAGGCCAAAGTGCCCCTGTTGCTGCAGCTGCTGGTGCACGAGGACGATGACATTTCTGCGAACATCGTCGGCTTCTGCTACGAATACCTGCACGTTCTCAAACAGGTGAGGTCTGATGCAGGCTGTTGACGTTTACCTCAAGTAGTCACAGTCCAAGAAGGATGAGATCTGAATGAATAGAACAGCATGTCAGAGGTTGGGATCAGGGTGCATTTTAAATTTCATAAACCCCTAAGTTTAAAAGTAGATGATCGCTGAGCAGTTTCTATAATTCTGGTAAAAATCCCTACTTGAAATGACGTTTTATTTTTTTGTTCTGTAATTGTAGCTTCCCCAGCTGACAGACCAGCAGAAAGCAAACATAGAGGTAAGACTGGAAAAGCCTCCACGTTATCATCAAATACAATTTACCTTCTTTAAGAAAATAAGCCACTGCTTTTTATCTGCAGGCAATAATGCTCGCCGTCATGAAGAAACTGACGTACGATGATGAGTACAACTTTGAAAATGAGGGCGAGGATGAAGCGATGTTCGTGGAGTACAGGAAGCAGCTGAAGATGCTGCTGGACCGCTTGGCTCAGGTGTCTCCTGAGCTGCTGCTGGAGGCCGTACGACGGGTCTTCACCAACACCATGCAGTAAGACCCAGTTTTAGTGTAAACACAGGGGGAAAGGCACCCATGTCTGATCCAAGGGGCAAGAACAACCACTTGAAATTTAAGCCACTTGAAAGTGTCTTGAAGTGAAAAGTCATTGATGGCTGCTGGATGCTACCTCCAAAGCAACCGGTTAAAATTAAGTAGCATTAAATGTCTCACTGGAAATACCCTAAGCAAACAAGTGGTCTCTTGTAGATTATTGTATCACTATTAAGGGTTTATGTCTAATGGAAAATTTTGTCATGTGAGCTTTGAGTGCAGTTTCCTCATGTCTGTTTAATTGAACTTTCAGAACCGACAACAATCTTTTCCCCTATCCAGGGTTCCCAAGGGGCTTAAAAAGTCTTAAAAGTCTTGAATTTACAAGTATTAAGTTAATACCTCTTTTTAAAAAGTCTTTAAAAGTGATTAAATTTGATGTGGTAGGTCTTAAGTTATGCTGCCATAAACTTGTTTGCTGTATTGTGTTTAAATGTGTCTAAGCTGCAAAGAAAGTAATGTTAGTTGACTCAGCTCTACCTGTTCCAGCCTGATAGTTACCTCCGCCAAGGAGGTTATGTTTTTGACAGGGTTTGTTTGTTTGTTAGCAAGATAACTGATAAAGTTATGAACAATTTTTAATGAAATTTTCAGGAAATGTTAGCTCTGAGACAAACAACAGATGATTAAATTTTGGAGGTGATCCAGATCACAATCTGGATCCGGGAATTTTTTAAAGGATTCTTTATCATTGCAAGATAGGACCATTTTCAACATATGTGTACATACCTCCACACAGAATAACTGGATTGCTTAACAAAAAAATACAGAACATGGTCCTGATACTTTCTGTGATATGTAAAAGTATGATCCGGATACTATCGATATTCTGATACTATGATCCAGAACATGACAAAATAGGGGGCCTTCATCATTTTTGTCACTGTGAGGAAACTAATGCAGATACAGACCTGCAACTAGCACCAAACTGGAGCTGAAGGTCTACTGAAAAAGTAGGATGTGAACGGATTTGACGTATCTTCAATAGTTATGGAGCTAGATCCTGAAGAAAACCACCATTACGGAAATGTTGATTTTCACGAATAATATGAAACAAATAACGATGTCAGTGTAATTACCTCCGCCAAGGAGGCTATGTTTTTGCCATGGTTTGTTAATTTCATTGTTAGCAACACGTAATTCCAATTTCTTTGGGTATGTTTCCAGTAGAATCTAATAAAATAGATTTAAAAAAAAATGTGAGAGTAATATTGCGGGGTGTCAGTCACAGTATGTGGGGGAACTGTGCTGCTTGGCAGAGGTTTGCGCTCTCTGAGTGCTTTTCTAGTTTGTACTGAAATTAGGGATCAATTATCACTAACTTTCCAGCACCTGGTGAAAATGACCACAGAAGTTAAAAGTAAGCATGGATAAGTGTAAATTGAATAATGCCCCGTTAGAGAAAAGATCTTTCTCAAACTGATTGACACAAGTTTTCCTAAATTTTAGGAGCCATGAATTTTTGCCTCTATGGCTGTGAAATGGGCATTAAATTCTGCCCTAAGCAGTCTCAAAACTTGTAGGAACCCTGCTGACAGACATCATTACTGTTACAGTATGTAACAAGACTGTGATATATTACAGCTGGGTGTACTTGATTACCTCCCAGCTTCTTGGCACAACTATACTTACTAATGTTTAATTTGTCATAGCGTTCTACCGTCAGTTCACTAACCTGCTAATTTGTGCATGTTGTTGTTACTGGCACTATCTGTCAACATTCCTTAGCAGTGGTGTCTGTGTTTTTTCCAATACATTATTGTTTCTTCAAATAAAGAAGATGTAGACGAGCAAAATACAAATTCAGTGTTTTAGAATGGGAGTCTAACCAGTACTCACACCTAGTAGTGGTGGATCTGGACTGTGCTCACACATTTCCATGCAGTCAAAAAGTCATTCAAGAGATGTTGGACATGAAATATTTTGAAAACACTTGTATCTTTCTCAGCTCGTCATATATGCGGGACATAATTTAGTGAAGTTAAAGTAATGCTGATTTTTAGCTTAACTCTCAAAGAACAACATTAAATAAAGATATTCATCTGTCATCGGCGTGTTTTTGTTTTTTTCCTCCAGGAATTGCCAGACGGCTCCATTCATGGAGGTGGAGGTGGCCATCCGGCTGCTGTACATGCTTGGCGAGGCTCTGCCTGCATCCCACGGTGCTCATTTCTCTGGAGACACAGCGAAGGCGAGCACCCTGCAGGACATGATGAGGACGGTGAGTCATGCATCGCGTTAGATTTTATTCACTTTTTACCCTTGGTTCTCACCACAGATTTTTGTCTTCCATCCATCCACCCTTCTGTACACGCAATAACTTTGGCCTGGACCAAAGGCTGAGGCTATTTAAGTATGGGCATGTTATGTTTAAAAACTAACGTGTCTTAAAATTTGCATCCTCAGCTAGTATCATGTGGCGTCAGCAGCTACCAACACACCTCAGTGGCTCTGGAGTTTTTTGAAACTGTTGTTCGTTATGATAAATTCTTCATTGTGGAGCCTCAACACATTCCCAATGTTTTGGTAAGTGACCTTGTATACAAACTTAACTCTAACTCTTTTATATATGAATCTATTGTGTTACATTAAATGATCTACTTCATTGTAACATTGTGTGTTTTTATTTATTTATTTATTTTTGTTGTCATCTGTAGTATTATAAATCAGATGTTTTGGGTCTGAAGCTACAGTCTTCTCTTCTCTACTGTTTGTCAATGTTCAGATGGCATTTCTGGACCAAAGAGGACTGAGACACAACAGCCCAAAGGTCCGCAGCAGGGTGGCCTACCTCTTCTCCAGATTCATCAAAACTCTGCAGTGAGTTGGACTTCAGACATTTAACTTCCCACCCTCCAATAAAGAACATCTTAAGACTTTTATCAGTCACTGTTTTGCCTTTAGTTATGTTTCCTTCAAAAGATACGTAGACTTTTAAAACTGCATTTCTTGAAATTTTTACTGTTGATGCATGTTGACAGTAAACACATGAATGCCTTCATTGAGGACATCCTGACCAGGATCCAGGACCTGCTGGAGCTTGCTCCTCCTGTGAGTCTCAATACCTGATGATTATTGGTCCTGGATTAATTGATGATCATTTAATCAAAGCAGAAACACTCAGATTGAATGCTTCATCTGCCTGAAATCTGAAATCTTCTGTTAAGGAAAATGGTTTCCCAGCACTGCTGACCAGTGACGATCAGCTGTTTATGTTTGAGACGGCTGGTGTTCTGATTGTAAATGGTGAGAGTCCAGTGGAGAGGAAGCAGGCGATGATGAGGGGTCTTCTGACACCACTGATGGATGCTTTTCGTTTGCTACTTGCCAAACTGCCGCAAGAGACGGAGGAGGAAAGACAGGCTGCCCTCGCTGACTGTCTGAGCCACGCTGTCGGCTTTGCCAGGTGAGGATCGAGTTTCCTCTGGGTTTACTGGACTCATTACTCAAACATACATTGTTAAAATGCAATGCATTAAAGATGTATGTCCACAGCTATTACATGCAGATGTGTGTTAGTGTATTTTATAGCAAGCAGGCTCTTGCTTATATTGTTTTTCTAAGTCTAGATGCAGATCTTTAGGTGATAGCTTTTCAAAATACTGTCCTTATTAATGTTATGTTAAGCTGTAGGTGTTTTTAAGACTTCATTAAGGCTCATATTGTTTCATTTTAAAGGCCTGAAGGAAAGGAAAAACCTAAGCACATGAGAATTCATACTTAGAATTTAAGCTTCTGGTATCTGATATTGAGGGGAAAATCTAAAATTGCAAAAACAGCATGTTTTCAGTGAGTGGACAGCGGAGACATAATGCTGTTCACAGCTTTGTTTAACATGGGTCTGTGAGGTATCGAGCAGACTATTAGTGTTCAGGTTTGGTTTTCTATAATCTGAATGGCAGCTGGTTGGTCTCAGGTGTTAAAACACCTGCTGATCAGTCTTGTAGGATGTGTTGCTACCTCTGGACCTCTGGGTAATTTGTTTGGTCAGATTGCTGCTTTGTTTGGCCCTTTGTGTAAGTTGCCTCCTGTCATCACATCATTTACAGTAAGTATTTCTAGATGTGTTGCACAGCTGAGTGAGAACTTCTGTTTTGTATCTACAGCCGAACCAGTAAGGCGTTCAGTAACAAGCAGACGGTAAAGCAGTGTGGCTGCACCGAGGTCTACAGAGACTGTCTGCAAACGTTCCTGCCTGCGCTGAGCTGTCCTGTCCAACGGGGGGTTCTGCGGAGCTCTGTGCGCTCCTTCCTGCATCGAATGATCATCTGCCTGGAGGAGGAGGTGCTGCCCTTCATCCCTGCTGCCTCCGAGCACATGCTGAAGGACTGCGAGGCCAAAGACCTGCAGGAGTTTATCCCACTCATCAGCCAGATCACTGCTAAGTTCAAGGTATTCACAAATACTTGGATTACACAGAGAAGAGGATTGTCTTGAACAGCTGTAACAAACTATCAGCTTTCTACACTAATGACCAGTAAGAATATCATAGTAAAATAATTATCTCTCACTGTCTTGTTGCCATGGCAGCAGCAGGTGTCTCCCTTCCTGCAGCAGATTTTCATGCCCCTGGTACTGGCCATCTTCGAGGTTTTGGCTCGGCCAGCGGAGGACAATGACCAGGCAGCTGCCCTGGAGAAGCAAATGCTGAGGAGGAGCTACTTCAGCTTTATCCAGACGGTCACAGGGAGCGGCATGAACGAGGTGATGGCCAATCAGGGTGAGTCTCACACACCTCACAGTTACAAAACAAATAAAATACTTGTATTGTTTCTGCTCTGCTTTTAGAATTTTACACTTTCAGAAAATCTGTCTTCAAAGTGGACCTCGTCCTCTAAATGTGGATGGTTTGTGCTGCTAAACCTACAGCTGTCTTATGTATACACTTTTAACCGTTTCCATTGGGCAGTGGCCAGTCTGGGAGGGGCTTATTGAAGGGTCAGTTGTTGCATTTCTAGAGTCACCAGCTGATTCTCGGCAACCTAAAAAAAAAAGACACAAAGCACTAAACATGATTTAAGAATGTTTTACCTAACCCTTCTGTTTTCCATACTACTGAACTGTTTGTATCGGTCATCATTTTCTCAACATTTTAATCTCAAATTTGTGCGTTTTTGTTTTCAGGTGCAGAGAACATTGAGCGAGTTGTGTTCACCATCATCCAGGGGGCCGTGGACTTCCCCGACCCCATCGCTCAGAAAACCTGCTTCATCATCCTCTCCAAACTGGTGGAACTGTGGGGTGAGACGCACACTGAAAAACTTTCAAGAAGAACTTTTTTAGAGACTGTTTTTTTTTAAGCTCTATTGATGATGGCTTGGTCAAATCTACAGGGGGTAAAGACGGCATGGTGGGTTTCCCTGACTTCATCTACAAAAACATTGTTCCTGCATGTTTCCTGGCTCCTCTTAAACCGACCTTTGACCTCTCTGATGCTCAGACAGTACTGGTGAGTTTCTGAACCAGAGCCCAGACAAAAACCACTGCACTCTGTTTCTGCACATCAGTTTCACGTTGTGTGTTTTACAGACGCTGTCGGAGTGTGCTGTCACACTGAAAATGATTCATCTCAAACGGGTAAAAGGCTTGTTAATGGTGTTAAAAAACACTGCAGATATGATGCAATGTGAAAATCATGTAAATGTTTGTTTTTCAGGGACCGGAGTTTATCCAGTTCTTACAGCAGGAGTATCTGCCCTCGCTGCAGGTTTCACCTGAAATCTCACAGGTAAGATCAGCCAGAAAACTAATAAAACATCAATGAAAACATCTTAACAGATTATATTACATCTGCAAAATATTCTCATGCTTCATTTAGAGAAAAAATAAATTACAGTTTTTGTGAAACTTTCCTTTTTTCATTGTTCTTCTATTTTTTTTTCTCCAAGTTTTCAGAAAGTGTAATTATGTCTAATGTATAAACAAATCATGTTCAAGTCATTGCTTTTTTTAAATTAATTTGGTTTATGTTGGTACCGTCTATTAAAAACGCACACAAAAAACCCCAGATCTGTCCTGAACTCCCTTTAGGAAGTCTTGAAGCTATGTGAGGACACTAATATTTTCATGTAGGTTTTTTTGTCTTTTTTTTGCTGTAGTTGTGTTTACCATCCAGTCTATTCTGACATTTTATGATCCCCTGTAGATGTGTTGCCCTCAAACTATCAGCTGTTAATTCAGCTGTGATAGCAGTTGTAGTTGAATGCTGCTTTTGAATTTGATATTACGCTTACATTCACAGCAGACGAGCTGTTATCTGAGGAATTTGTTACAATTGTTGCCTCCTAGAGGAATGTTAGAATGTTCAGGGATTATTTGTAAAATGTTTGTGTGGACATATTTTGATCTTAAAACACATTGTACATCGTAATGTTAATGTTGCCTCCACAGCTATGGAACTAAATTCACGTAACCCCCCCCCCCCGATACAAAGAAGCTTGAATGTGAAAACATGATGCCCCTCTATATAATTTGACTTTAAAAACAATCTGCCCGTTAAACTATCATAAAAATGTTGTTAAACTAGTTGCAGAATTACATGTTCACACCTCCTTTCAGTTGCTTTGGATTCCTTTCCTCTCAAATGTATTTATTATTTATTTGATTTTCAATTAACAGGAGTTGTGTCAAGTACTTCAGCAGCCAGATGTCAAAGTCCTGAAAAACTATATCAAGGTCTGAGCTTATTTATTTTAACGGATCATCAGCATCTCTGTCAATCATCTGCTGCTTCTTCAGCTTGTTCTTTGTGTTTCTCTGTGTCTGTGCAGGCGTTCTTTCAGCGAGCAAAGCTGTAGGAAATAAAACTGGAAGTTCATCAGGACTGAGGACACTTCACAGGAAGTGGTTGTACTCGCCACTTAACGACAACAACAAAAGGACCTTAGCCTAGGAGCTGCTTTTGCACTTAAAAAGTTAAATGCATAACAAAGCCCAGTCTGTCGAGATTGTGGACAGAAGGACGGATAAGTCCCTCCGATCAGAAGAGCTGTCCACGAGACAGAAAGAAGCTCCACTGCTGTCCAGTGTCTATCTGGGAGGGGTGGAATCATGTGGAACAGGCTTTTAGACGTAAACACAGATCTGTGGGAGAGGACAACCAGTCTAAAAACATTTAGTAATCATCCTAAAACTTTAGGACTTGTGAGACAATAGCTTTGCTCTAGTCAAAACCTGTAGGAACCACATTACGAATCCTGCTAGATTTGAGTTCTTTGGAAGTTTTTTTTTTTTTGCTGCCACAGAATGGACAAAAAATAAGGGCTGCAATTGTGTTTTTTATTTAAGATGTGGCATTGATGTTTGTTTTTTTTTTCTCCCTTTTTTTTTTTTTTTTTTGTTAGAAGAAATGCATTGAGGAATGAATGGTTGAGTTGTTTTTAGGTTTGGAGTGAAATAAGTGCTTACAGCCCAAATGGATGTGCATTTTCATTCAGGTTTATTGAAAACATCCATGTTTGTTTGTTTTTGTTTTTCCCCTTAAGTTTCCGATTTAAATATCTTTGTCACTATTGCATCAATATTGATAAACTTCATGAGCTGTTATGGTTTTGTTGAAGATTTATGCTGATGTTCATTCAGTTTTCCATTAATTTTCTTTTTGGGGACTAGGACTAATAATTTGGGCTGTTTTTTAGACAAGAGAAACAAAGTGTAAATAAGAGAATAAGATGGTCAGAAATGTAAATAAATATCCTAGGTTTAGTTTTTTTTTTAAATTACTTTCCCATTTGTAAATTATGGAAGCTCATTTCTGCCAGAAAATAAATGAAAATATAGGAAAGAGAACACTGAGTTTTCAGAATTTTGATTTAACATGTAATCATTTTGACATAGTGCATGTCATAACTGCCTAATGTTTAGTATTATACAGTTCTAATCACTGACAAGAAATCTTTAAAACCTTTACCTCACTATTACATTCTTCTGGCTTAAACGGACTGGAATCACAGATGTTATGTTACATTTTTGGACACAAAGTAGTTCAGACAAAAAAAAAAAGTCTAATAGAAACACACATTGAAACAAATTTGTTTATCCTCTTTAGAAAATATTCACAATAGTTTATAGTAACATCAGCTTGATTTTGTTTTCATTTAGAAGTGATATTTATAATTCTGCTTTTTTTCCCTGCTTTTAAATATATATATATATATATTATGGCCAAGTCATTACCACTTAGTGCTTAAATTTAACATTTTTTTTTTTTGCATTTTGATGAGTGTCCTGTAAATGGGATTGAATCTTTTTTTCACCACTTTGTGTTAGTTAAGTGTTACCTGATTATCTCATTGTTTTGACATAAAATAGGACGTGATTCTATTGGTTATTATATTTTTACTTGGAGTACTAGAACTTTTTACACAAAACATAATTTTGACTCAAATGTCAAAATTTGGCCTAATTTTAGAGTTCTCATGACTCCCAACTTGGTATAAAGTTGAATCTTGATAAGAATTTTCATCCTTTCGTAAGTGTTTATTCTATCACGTCTTACATTTTATCAGTTTTTTCCTGGCACTAATGGGCTTCCTTATAAAATGCAAAATTCATAGGAATCATTTCATGTACAGCTCGTGTAAAAAAACAAACAAAAAAAAAAAACAACTTAATTCACATGTACAGAAGCGGCTCAGTGTTTTTTTTTTTTCTTTTATTGAATAATTTGTGACAATTCAGAATGACTGGCAAATTGATATGCAACACTTTCTGCAAATAATACTGTGAAGGAGCTGCCAAACAGTTAAAACCAATCAGTGTGGTGGTTGATGATGACCTTGAAGTTTAACAATTATGTCTGAGAATTTTCTTATGTTTAAAAAAAAAGAAAAAAAAAAAAAAGCAAATCCTTTTCATCAGCTTCTCTACTGTTCAGGTGTCTGTTCCAACCGTATCTCCTGTTGCTGTGAAGTGCTGCCCTCCTCTCCTGTTTCCACTCCAGATCTATTTAGGTTTTCTGGTGCATTTCTGGTGGTTTGTGATCATCCATAGACTCTTAAATTGAGTTCCTTTATCAGCTTTATGTTTATTTACCCTGAAATGATGCCATTTGGAAGGAAAGAAAATGCCCAAATTCAACTAAAGGTGGTTATGTGAGGAAGGATGGTGTCATTTTTCTTGTCTTCAACAAATTCCAGGTCAAACAGGAAGAAGTGTGTCTGTGGGGAGTGTTTTCACCAGTGTGATAATCTACAATTTAGGATTTATTGAAGAGAAGAAAAATATAAAAACACCAGCGTGATGGTGAATCAACTGATAATAAACTGTTTTCACAGAATGGTATTTGTCTGAATTCAGGTTTGCTCATTGACCTTTTAAGATGAGTAAGAACCCAGTCAGGTTATACATGTGGGTATTTTAACACCATGTGACAGACAACTAATGTCTGCACGGTTTTAGCTGTCATTAGTGATAAACATGAACTAACTGCTTTAGGGGCTGCTTCCATTCTTTGTGTTAAAATAAACATTCATGGTGCAACTTTAAAAACAATTATCCCTGAATGTCAAATTGGCTTTTTTTTTTATATGTAAAATTTCAATGTTGTGGACTAAAAATGGTCATTAAACATGGGAATTCTACTAATCAGGTTGAAAGGACAGTGGCGTAGATAATTGTTAGTGTTATCTTATGTTAGATTATCATAAAGAATGGAAATACAGGCCATCAAAACCTGTCAACACTTCCAAAGTGCATGAGAAACACAACTCATCTTAGAGTACATGCACGCAAACAGATGCAAAAACACTTTTTTTGGTGGGAGTTGCTGGAACTATTTCTGGATGAGTTAAACCATCTCTTCATGGCCTTGTGTTGTATGAAAGGTCTCATAGGCACTAAACCCTTCCGCATGTTAATCTGTGAGCTTTCGAAGTGTTTGCTGGTATATTATTGTGAATATTTGTAAAGTTGGACTATCTGTTCACCTGTTTACACACTTTATGCTATGCTAACTTTAAGATACTAAAGGTAGAGAGCCCACAGACACGAGTTTTATGTCCATCTGACTGCTTCATTTTCTAAAATGTTCAACTTTTGTTAAAATCTCAGTTTCAGTTCAGTTCCAACTCATGCAGATTGGCTCCAACACTAAACCTTTTCACAAAGCACCGACACACTGAGCTCAATCTGCACTTAATCCACCTGAGACTACGTAAAGGACAGATCATGATATCACCTTAATGGACATTTCTATGTGATTGTGTTCCACATTGTTCCATAGTTAAATTTCACATGAATATTGAATGGATAGAACATTAAAAATGAGGACACTGCACTACGTCCACCCACAGTGTGTTCAAATGTTTATCAGTGAGTTCTTCAGGTTTCTTTAACCTGATATTTTTGTCCTGTTGAGAGAGGTTTGCTAAAAAAAAAAAATTTGCCAAATGGATGAATTTGTTCATTGAAGGTGAAATTTGTTGAGATCTTCATTTATTTTTTGATATGCTAATGATGAACCATCTGTTAGAACCAATAAAGTGTTTACTAATCCAGGAACTTCTTTGTGTTTGTGATTACTGTAAGTAGGAGCTTCTTGGTGAATAAAACTACAGTATCAGAGTAGAAAACGTCAGGAACAAGTCCTGCCTTTCACCGATGGTAGAGGTGGTTGTAACAGTTACAATACTAGGATACATTTAACAACTTCCATTTTGTGACCTTTATTGGAATCACAGATAAAGCATGAACAAACAAAACATTTTCAAATCCAAAATTAGATTTTCAGTTTCATTCTAAATTTCTTGTTACTCAACAGAAATTCCCATCCAAAAACAAAATAACTTCAGTGAATATCTTCTGCATCCTCTGTTTTCTAGACACATTGGCATTTGTCCTCAGTTTGGTGCAAACTGTCCTTCAGTTTTAGCCTTTAATCACAGCGATTGGTCTCAGTTTGATGGCCTTCTTACTGATTCCAGCATCGTGACATGTGTTGACGACATCTGTCACGTTTTTATATGATTCAGGAGCCTGAACAAAAAGGAAAAAACAATTTTAAGATAAGCATTTTTCATACTTAAAATATGAAAGAAGGGAAAAAACACATTTGAGTGTCCAGTAAAGACCACTATGAACTCAGTAAACCAGAATAGTTTAAGCTTTAATGCCCCCCCCCCCTCACCTCCTCCATGACTAGTTTAGGTGAAGCTACTCGGATGGCGATTCCCATATCAGCCAGTTTGTCCAGGACGTCTTGGAAGTCCAGGTTCCTGCGTGACTTTGCTCGAGATAAAGCACGACCCTGAACCAACAGGAAGAACACAATGTCAAAACCCATCAGGGATCAGATCTAAGCAGACTTATTCACCCTCAGATTCAGGATTTCCACTTGGGAAGTCTTACATTTGTTATCACCAATGTTCAGTATAGACTTTTGCCAGTATGGGAGGGGTCTTCAGCGGTCTTCTATTTAATTCAACAGCTGTGACATGGATTTCATAAACTTCTATTTAACATGTGCAGACTAATAATTACAATTATGGGAAAATTCACTGAATCTTGGGTGTCACTTGTTATGTGTGCATGTTAAACGGTCAAACTAAACTTCAGACGCTGTCAGAATTTGGTCTCAGGCTGTGACCCTCACTGTAGAGTGTAGGAACCAACTTTCCCATCCTTTGTCCTGACTGACTGACAGATAGATGGACTTTATTGATCCCAAGCTGGGAAATTGGCAGACTAATAAAACACCATAAATCACACCTAAATGTCATATCAGCACAGATTACTGTAACTTCTATCAATTTATTTAAATCCAGGTTAAAGACCCACCTGTTCTCAACCGCATTTGAATAGAGTTTTCCATCAGGAGTTTGGATCTGCACTATTCCTTTTAAGCTTAAAGTTTTTATCTGTTTTATCCGTTTCATCTATTTATATTTGTATCTTTTTTTTTTTTTTTTTTTTTAAATCTTGAATCCTTTTTATCTCATGCCTTTACTTTTCATTGCTTCCCTGCTGTAATAATCTTAATGTTTTATGTAAATCACTTTGAATTGTTTCGTACATGAAATGAAAAAACTGTTATTGCACAAAAAAATAAAAAAAACACGTCTGTCTCTTATAATTTCAAAATGCCTTTATTAATTATGGCATGTCTCAGTGGGCCTCACTGAGCCCCAACGCTCAATGAGAAATTACAAGAAAGTGCCTAGTATTTGTATTTTTTGTGCACTGATGGTCTCCTCACCAAAGACCCTCTTTTATCATTTTTTGCATTACTACGTTTCATGACTGCCTGGAGGTCCATGAAGTATTCCTGTTTAGTGTTTGTTCAGGAATAATTGTCTATTCAGAAGCTCAAAAAGTGTTTGTCAGGTGAGTGAGCTGTCAATCAAAGCCCCACAAAACAGACATTAAAACCACTTTTAGTCACCAAGTCTTTAACGGAGCAATTTACAAACCAACCACCACTTTGTAAGAGGGTCAAATCAAGTCACCGGGCTGATGTCGGTGTAGCATCTAGTGGCTGTCAGTGGTATTACATGTGAAGGTACTTATTTTAATTTCAAGCCATCTCATGAGACAATCTCGAAAACTCCTGCCAGATATCAGGGAGGTCTTTAAAGGCCAATAAAGTCCAAGAAAAAAAGAAACAGACCTCTTCCTTACATAATCACACACTTTGGGATTTTATCTGCAGCCAGAGTTCAAACAGTCTACTTAGATATGAAAGCAAAAAACATGTCATTAGTAGAAATCTGAGGAAACTGATCAAAACTCCTACCGCTCCATGACAGGTGGTACCGAAGGTTTCTGTCATGCCTTGTTCCGTCCCTGTTAGGACATAGCTACATGTTCCCATCGTCCCTCCGATCAACACGGGCTGACCTGTGAGCTGAGTAACAAGAAGAAAACATGGATTTAAATCTCCAGCTGGTCTTATGGAGCTGGATGTCATGGTTAAAGGTTTGATGGCGGGGGGCACACCTGGTAGTCGACGGGGATGAGTGGATGGTGTGGGGGGAAAGCTCGGGTGGAGCCTTTGCGGTGGATGAGCAGCGTCTTCTGTTTCCCGTCTACCATGTGCTCCTCCACTTTGGCGATGTTGTGGGAAACGTCATAGATGACGTGCATGTCCAAGTCATCCGGCGTCGTCCCAAAAACTTTAGAGAAGGCCTAAAGCACGTTTTAAAAACACAAGCAGGACTCAAACCACATGAATATTAAACATATGGAAATATGACATCACGCCCTGTTGTGTTTCAGGGTCATGTGATGTGGTTCCTGGTGTTCTCACCTGTCTGGTGAGGAAGGTCATGGATGAGCGGTTCACCCAGGCATAGTTCCCAGCAGCAGCCATGCCCTTCAGATAATCTTGTCCCTCCTGTGATGTAATTCGAGCGCAGGCCAGCTGTCGGTCGTTCACCGTGATCTTATCTCTCTTCATCGCTTTCTCCATGGCAACCAATGCATCTGTAAACAACAACAACAACAACAAAAAAAAACCAAGAACATATTTATAGACAGTGGATGCTGTTTAAACCTATAGGACGTCTGTAGATTCTGGAAGTGATTTGCTACAATCTAACACTGAAAAATATATTTACTTTACTGTCAGACCTGAGGGCAAAAAGATTTACAGCTTCATATCTGAGAAACTGTGAACAGGAAAAATTTGACAAATTACAAAAAGTAACAAAACCAAACTGACTAATAAATCAGTTCATTGAATGTATATGGAAATCTAAGGTGTATACGATAGAGTCACCTACTTCTTACTGTGTTTATAGTATTGTACAGCATTTTTTTTAGTGTACGGTATATACTAATCTTAATTTGGTTACTAACCTGCCTGTTTTGTCTTGTTGTTGTATGAAAGATGCTGAATATCTGAATTCCCCTCAAGAGTAATAAAGTATGTATGTATGTATCTATCTATCTGGTGCCAATCTATTTACATTTAATAATGTAGAATTGTTGAGACGTGTAAAGGTATGTCTAAATTATGTCAATTTCTAATAGGCTTCCAACATTTTTTTACATGTATGTGTGTGTTTTTATTTCATTCAACATACATTGGGCTGATGATGTAATAGAACATGCCTGTGTAATGGATTGTTTCAGACCGCTCTAACTCTTATGGATGTGCCTCCTTTTATAAACCTTTCACCAAGTTATAACGAGGTCACGTACCAGTGGCGACTTGGTGTCCCAGTCCTCTGCTGCCGCTGTGGATCATCACACACACCTGCCCTTTGTGGTCGATGCCCATCTTCTTGGCTGCGTAGTCGTTGTAGATCTCGTCCACCACCTGGATCTCTGCGTAGTGATTTCCTGCTCCCAGAGTCCCCAGCTTTAAGAGGATGGATAGTTTTACTACACAGTTTGAGTCATTAAGTCAAAGATCATCCAATTTTATACATATCATCCTAAAATGACAAGACCATTTATATTACTATCAGACAAAAGCATTCAGTGTCACATTTTTAGCAGCCACGACCTTGAAATCTTGACATTTTTGCAGGAAAAAAATGGCAAGTAATCGACTATTTTTTCAATTTTTATACTAACTGATGAATAAAGCTGAATAATTGCTCATACACAGTAGATGAAGTTAAAGAGGAGTTGAATAAATGAAACATAAGTGTGTAGTACAGGGAGGCATATGGGAGCATGTTAGGTATGGTAATGTAAAATTGTTTCAAACTCCAAACATTGCAGTATTAAAGCAGCAGGAACCTTGGTTTGAACTAAGGAGACTGTGATGGACTTCTGAAGGTCGTCCCCACAACACACGCAGGGGAACATCTGGGGCTTTTCCATTGGGACAGTGGGCTCTGTTAAGTACCTGGGTGTTCACCTAAACAATAAACTGGACTGGACAGACAACACAGACCCCCCTATTCAAGAGTCACCTCCACTTGTTGACGAGACTGAGGGCCTTCAGAGTGAGAGCACCCCCCCATGTAAAGATGTTGGTGACTGGGTAGCTTAGTGGTTCACACCGCTGACTTTGGTGTGGAAAGTTGCCAGTTCAAATCCCAGGTGGGCCCTTGGGCAAGGCCCTTTACGCTATACATGCCAGGTACATGCCAAGGCTTTGATAAAAGCGTCAGCCGAATGTAATGTAAATAATATTTCATTGTTAATTATAATTCTTTATTTAAATATAACTGTGAAATTTCCCCATGATGGGCTAAAAAACAGCATATATTATCTTGCTCAATCAGGTTTGAAAGTGTCTGAGGTCTAAACCCTCATGACCCTTGACCTGTGGGCTTCTGGGATACCTGTGGCAGTCCTCTCTTCTTGGCTTTGGAGGACACTTTGTTGGGGTCGGCCTGAAGCATCCTGCCGTACTCCTCACAGTGCTCCTTATCCTCAGCCCAGGCGTAGCCCTCCCTCAGGGACCAGTCCACACCCATCTCCAAAGCCTCCTCCAAGTCTCTGAAGACACACAGCAGTACATGAGCTCAGGTTGTAGCAGCAGTCAGTGTATGTGTGTGTATGTGAGTGTGTGAGTGTGTGTGTCCTTACTTAGCACCCATGGGAATTACTCCCTTGGATCCCACTCCCACTGGGATGTGGTCGAACAATGACTGAGCCAGCTGCTCCTTCACTGGCTGAACGTCCCTCTCATCCAGGTTTGTCCTCAGCAAACGGACGCCGCAGTTTATGTCAAAGCCTACACCACCTGCAGAAAAACAACAGGGAGCTCTGTCCAATCAGGTCAGGATATCTAGGTTTTATTTTAGTTCTGGATCAGGGGTAGAGATGGAACGTCATAAGGTTTCACTGATAGCATTTACATGGGCCACAGCATTTAAATTACAATCCTTTATGCAAAATAAATAATCAAAGGAAACCATGATGTACAGTTTGTCCAAACTGTTCGTAAGTCAATATTTGATGCTATAAAAATACAATGTTAATAAAACTATACAGTATAATTTATTTATTAACTGACGTACCTGGAGAGACAACAGCATCAGGGTTGTCCATGTCGAAGGCTGCCATGTTTCCAATAGCAAACCCATACCCAGAGTGGACGTCTGGGAGGCCAATGGACCTCTGTGGATTTATTAAATGATAAAATATTACTATTAGACTTGAATTCTGTAGAATCTTGCCCTTTTAAGGCTGGGAATAGGAGTGACATGTTTGTAATGTGTCACTGCAGACACCACAGTCTTAAAAGGGCTAGATTCTGTTTAAAGATTTAAACTGTAGAACATATGATTTGTATGCAAGTCTAAATAATAAAATGGTATTTTATTGTGCAAACAAAACAAATCAAAATCATCATCATTTGGTATAGCACTTCTCTAAAAAATTTATGAAATATTTTCACAAAGACAGTGTTGTCCTCACATGTACTATTCCTGGCAGCGCTGCCACATTTCCAATCTGTTTCATGGCTGGAAGGAAACCACCAACACCTGAGGAAAACAGATCATATTCAGATTCAACACAACACATGTGAGTGAAATGGACTGACCGTTTATCACTTGAGCAAACACACAGTATGGTCAATGTTTTAATTCATGAATATATGAATTTATTAACAAAATTGTGAGTCTGAACTTTCTTTTTTGAGTCAAAGTTTAACATTTGTTTTATTGATTAATCATTAATCTTTTGTGCATCTTTAACATTCACGATTTTAATCACAAATGACAATTTATTAAAATAACATAGGCCAAATAAGTCTTAGTCCCCAAATATATTCAGTTCCTGTATCATTGTCATATTTTCGAAGCTGTAACCACCAAAAATATTTGGTAATTATGCCTGAAAACCAACAAAAAAAATAAGATGAATAAAATACCAGGTTTATTTGAATCAACTAATTTCATTTCATTGACAGTTTTGCAGAGTAGATAAATAATGAAAATCCACCACAGCAGATACAAACCTCCTCCTCGACAGGCATTACGAAGCTCTTCAAACATCAGCTTCTCCAGAGAATCATTCACGTAAAAGTTTCCTTCCACCTGAAATTAAACATATACATTTTTAAGACCTGAGCAACTGATACAAATGGTGTGAAATCACAATATGACAAAGTGCTTTTTTCCACATCACAGGGAACCGCAATATTTGGATAATGGTAAACTGGGTCACAACTCTTTTTTTTTCAATATAGTGAAGCACATAGGTTCTATAAAGATGCAACAGCTAATAAATCACATCGTACAGATGTAAAGGGACATGATTATTCTGTACACACCGAGTAAATCCACCATTTTTATATTTTATCAAGAAAAAATTACATGCAAATGTTACAATCTAAACAAAAATCTGAGATTCATAAACTAATTTTTGTAATAGAGTAGACCACATTCTTTTTCTGCAAATCATTCAGCCCTGTCCTACAGCACATTAAAAATCCACGTTGGGTTGAAATCTAATTGGGGGAGTCCATCATTTTAATGTAAATCTTAAAAACTATGTGTACATAATCTGTGTTGTATACTCTATCGTATATCAATATTACTATTTATCAAAAGATTGTCAAAATATAAGTCGGCCTACAGAATCTGCTATGTCGTCATTGTAAATACTACTACTACTCCTCATAATAACAATGACACAACATATCAGTTTTATATTTAATTACGTAAAAATAATAAACCTAAACACGGTCTGCTGTTTTCCATGTGTTTTATCTATTAATTCGTCAAACATCGCAATGGATATTATAAAATATACTGTATGATGGAGTTACGTCAGCAGATTGGATCTCTTCATTTTCAGCAAGTCGTGGTTTTTATAGTTGATTTGTCGAAATAATCAACATCAAAACTATTTTTTTCATGCATTAAATTCAGTGCGTTACATTTTCATTTTAATGTCAGTATTCAGAGTTGATGAGTCTCCATTAATCGCCAACGTGTGCTCGTGGACTGTATTAAAGTGCAGCATTAGCTAATCCAGCTCTTAGCCACGTTAACGCTTAAAATCCCACCTGCATGTTGGGAACGAAGCCCTTCTTAATCCGCCAGCAGTTACTGGTGATTTTATCCAGATACTGCAGCTCATCATTATAACTCCGACTCATTTTTGCTCCGAACTTTAAAGTATTTCAGAGATTTTACAGCTGTGCTAGCCCGGTTGTGAGACTAGTGACAGCTGATGACGTCACTTGGCTCAGTACGGGAGCCCGGAAGTAATAAGAAAGTAAAACGCGTTACATATACGCGTGACGCATCAATTATCCGTAGTCTACAACGTGGAATTTTTTTTTTATTATAAACGGTGATTTTTACACTTCAATTTTATTTATGCAATTTGTGGTTCATTGTTGACATGGACTATATCCGAATCTTAAATTTAAGATCAACTGTCAGCTTGCCGTAGTTGTAGTCAAATAATGTTACAGTCAAGTTACACGATTAAAAACAAAAATAAGCCGGAAGTTAGTGAATGACCTTCGATATGAAAGCATTTTACACAGATACAGACAATTAAAATTCATTGGTGTATAAAAACTCTGCTATTAACAGTTATTGAGGGGGCAGGGGTGGAGGAAGTACTGAAGTTTATTACTTAAGTAAAAGTACCAATACCCTGCAAAATATTTACTCAAGTAAAAGTACATCAAGAATCTTAAGTAAAAGTATTAAGTACTTACTTTAAAATTTACTTTAAAGTATAAAAGTACAAGTACATTCCACCACTGTTGAGGGGAAACAAAGGCATGTATCACTGTCCAAATACTATTTGGTTACTATTACTGTTTATTCATGTACTGGATAAGGGGCAGGTAAAACACAACCTTTTGTTCTTACCGGTGCTTGTGGTTGGTCACTGATGATAATAATAATAAAAAAAATAATATGAAGGCTTTAGTCAACAATTACAATCAGACATAATGTGAGGCAACAAGAGGAGGAAGATGAATCCTCTGAATTTGTCAAAACATTATTGTAAAATTAAAATGTACACTTGTGTAAGGTTGATTTTTTGTTTAAAGAGCTTTATTTAGAAAATCCTCAACGGAAGCCATTAGAGTGGCGATGCTGATACTAACTTTTCTTATGTTTACAGCACAGTTTGTGTGAAAGATGAGTTAAAATTCCTGGATATCTCCACGTAAAGACATCAGATACCTCAGCATTTAACTGTCTATCTTTAAATATCTGATCATTTTCTTCTCAAAGGTAATTGCACGTTTGTCAAAGTTTTACTTGCTAACATAACTGGCTAGCTTCTCTACTACGCAGTACCTTAACTGTAAGCTAACTTCCCAGAAACGAAAACGAAACGTGTCGCTTCTTTCATTAGAAATGTTTTTATTGTCAGATTAAATAATGAGTCTTAATGTGGTTAATATGGTATTATATTTATCGCGTCTTGTGTCTTCCTGTTTTTGGCAGTTGTTCATGTTTAAGCTACGTTGAAATATGAATGTTTTCTCAATAAAATTCTCTAAATAATTTGACTTAACCTCAAGTGTTACGGAATTAAAATGAATAAATATAGAAAATAATATAACCAAAATCAAATACACTTATGTAGCGAACAATTTCTTTTCAGTTAAATGTAATGCTAAAATGCAATATTACATGAAAAAATACATTAATGACTCATCAGTATATCAATTTATGTCATCTAAGGTTTCTGTGGTTTATAATTCCAGTAAGTAATGCACACACATTTACAGATATTGTTCTTCTTAAATGGGCACAAATAAAACACACCATTACTGTCTCCAAATTTGGCACCTCTTTCTATAGGGTTTTAACCTGCTAAACATATGATTAAATTTGCATAGTCAGAGGAAACAGTGCTAATAAATGTCCATATGCTTTTGGACATATGACACACATGTCCAAAAGCATATGGACATTCTCTGACTGTAGCAATAGTTCATAAATACAGGTACAAACCCAATTCCCATTGGGAATGTATTCCCAATACTATGTGGACACTCATGCCATGTAATAACAATTGTAATATCAAAGTGAATGTTTATCAAAGTGCACTTATTTTTCTTCAAAGTGAGATCTGTACTTTTCTTTTTTTTTGGTGTTCACCACCTACAAACAGGATTAATTATGTAAATATAGATGATGGTATAACATGATGCATGCTATATATTCCAAAGGAAGTGGATGAAGATATGTTGTGAAAGGAAAGATGTTTTTGCTGTTCATATTATTCCCGTTTTTATTTCTTGTATTTTAAATATATCTGAGTTATATCGAAGAGTGGTACATCTCTCATCTCTTGCTCTCTTGAAGTTACGGTCCAGACCGGAGAAGCTGTCACGAATTTGCTCATTAAATCAAGGCCTCCCCTGAGAACCTTTTTATTATATTTAGCCTCACAACGATAAAGAGAAAGTACAAAGGTGTTTGGACCGAGGTCCCTGGAGCACGGGTCTCCACCTGCAGGGAGGAATTCTGAGACAAAGAACTGTAAGTGTCAAATTTTAACTTTATTCCTTTTCTCATGAAATCCTCTGATAATTATTTTTCAACCATATCTCTGAAAGGAATGTCTTGTTCAAATTCACTTCATTACAGAAAGTTCTACAACATAGTGTCCGGGATTCATGTGATTGCTTGTCCTCGAGATAATGAAGCTCAGGATCAGGGTCAGCAGACAGACCAGCAGACTGGAGCTACCGGGAGAAGATCCCAGTCTCAAAGATCTCATAGATCAGATCAGAGGGAGTGTCCTATCAGCATATGGACTGAGGTCAGACATATTTCACATTTTCTTGTCCAATTCTTAATCTTTACCTTAAAAACTTATATATTTTTAAGTCAACTTTAAACAGCTTATGACTTTCATGACAATTTTTTTTCCAATTTGTAAAACCACAATGTTAGTGTAATTATCACTAATCCATTAGTTTTTCTGTGCTTTTGCACCCGAATAACTTTGAAGATGACTCCATCATAAACACAGTCTGCTTGTTTACATAACAAACTGAAATGTCACTGTTGCATTTTTAGAAATGTTGTCACAGAGTGCATTGTGGGAATGGGAATTCCAAGTAAAAGTGATTTCTCACAGATTTGGCATTTAAACGAGCCAAATCGCTACAACATAAAATGATACAGTCCACCAGGGTTGTTTTAAAGAGTGAGTATAGTTGGTGGATGGAGGTGAAGGTGACGTTTGTCACAAAGAGACAGCGAAAAATCAGTGAGGTACAAACATAAATAAGGGGTCATTGGATGAGATGCAACCACAGGGCCTTCTGCACAAGGATTGAATGGTGTCTATCTGTATACTGGTATAATAGTCCTGTGGATGCAACCAGCTCCACAGCCTTAGATCATCCAATGATCCATCCGTGTGAGTGTGTTTTTACACAGGCATGTGCCACTACAGTTCACAGCTACTATTAGTCGGGCCTGTATAGCTGTGCAGTCTGTTACATCTCATCCAATTATCCATTCTGTCAGTTTGTTATGTAAACAAGCAGACTGTGTTTATGATGGAGTCATCTTTGAAGTTGTTCTCCATGAGGGTAGTGATTCAGGTGTGTAAGCATTGAAAGACTAATGGATTAGTGATAATTAGGCTATCATCGATCAAATGTCCCATGGCACTTTGTCAGACATGATGTTTCGTAGGCTAAAATTATATAAAAAAAGGAAATATGAACGAGATAGACATGGGTATAATTTAATTATAAGAATTAAGGGAGACAGATGTTCGGAACAAGGCCCAGATTGAAGGAGGGACTCTGAGATGCGGTAATTCCCACCCCTGAGACCCAGAGAAGTGTATAAAAACCAGGGGATCCCAAGTATGCCTCAGACCATGTCCCGGGCAGGTCTCCATGTGTTTACCTTGTATTTGCAAATAAACACATAAAACTGGTCTGAAGACTGGCAGTCTCTACTCATATTTGGCTCAGAAGCTTCAGGTTCCTGACTACAACTTAAAGTTAAAAATGAATGTAAGTGATAGCAGAATTAGGCCACTAAGAGAAAGGAAGCGGGGTTCATCAAGGCCTGACCACAGACCCTGGTCTCATCACTGTGAAACAGAAAATTGCTTCAGAAATACTGTTAAACAACCAGTATTGTAAGTATCAATATTGGTGCTGATATTGAAATATTGTATGTATACCCAGGCCTGTCCAACTGTATAAAATAACAGACATGTTGGATTTCGTCTCTAATTCTACATTATTTTCCATTATCTAACATTTGACAGGTGTTCTTTTAATGACTTCATCTCTTTGTCCTTTGTGCCTCCTTCATGTTTAGTTTAACTTGTCTTGTTACATGTTTTTGCTTGATATATTCAAGTTATTTTTGTTAAAAAAAAAAAAAGCAAAACTAGAAATTTTCATGTGCTTTCTTGTGCTTGAAATGTGCTATAGAAATAAATTTGCCCTGCCTGGAATTTTTGAGCGATTCCATCAAAATGCCACTGATTTTGACAAAGTTTACACCAAAGTTCTTAACATGTGCTTCCAACAGGAAATTCACTTAAGTTTGTCTGTGATGTGTAAAATAACATATTAAGCTACACTGATGTAAACTTTTGGACTTGTTGACAGATTTAAAGTAACATGGCTACATAGTGGGCGTAGTGACACGGTTTCAATTCTTGATCCTATTATAGAAAACAAGTCAGATATCTTTAATACAAGCATTTATTATACTTCACAGTTATTTTTTTCTATTTAGTACTATTAACATAATTGCAACATATTAACAGCTTAACCCAGTCAAAGTTCCTTTGACCTTACTCATAGATAAACTATAGTTAGGCTTATATTATACTTCATGACCAATAAAATGAACATTTTGAAGTGTTTGACCTCCTGATGTTTCTCTTTCAGTGCAGACTCAGAGTTCAGTTTGTCACTGAACGGCACAGAGCTCCTGACAGATGCTGGTCAGAGTCTGTCATCTTGTGGAATCGTATCTGGAGATTTGATCAGTGTGATCTTACCTGAATCTACTCCCACAACTGCTGCTGCTTCTTCCACCTCCTCCTCCTCAACCTCCTCCTCCCCATCATTATCGTCATCCAACACCCATCAAGCATCCAGCAGCTCAAACACTGGGTCACAGAAGCAGGAACTGGCTCAACAGAGGACAACAATGACCTCCAGCCAGGCGAGTATCTGACATGGTCAGTCACACCACATCTCAGTCGCAGTCTGACTCAGCTGATTGTTGGTTATGGTGTCAAAAACAAACAGGAGGCAGCAGATGAGTGAAACTGGAGTGAAATTAAAATGAATTAAACGGTCTATCTAAATATTGTGCAATGTGTTTCACGGTTAAATCTGCTATGGAAGTTCCATTCAACTTTGTTGCCAAAATTTTCTAATTGCCATCTGCCCAGACAACATCTCAGTTATAGAGTAAAAATGTTTGTCATTTAGATGTGGTCTCTGATTAACATACAGCCTTTGCCACAAGCACATCACTATTTTGCTCAGCTGCCTGACAACAAATAAAGAACAATAAGTAAATGGCAAAAGGTTTGTAGTGAATTCAGCGTGATTCAGCACAGTGGGTTTGACCACACAGAGCAAGACGAGACTAGATAGAGCTGCAACAGCTACAACTTTGTACCATGATGATCCTGTGAAAGCCAAAGCGCTCAACAGTCCTGGAAACTGCCTTCAGTTGAGACACAAGACTTAGAATAGTGCGATCAACCACATTAAATGATGCAAACAAAGAACTGAAATGGAAATATCACTGTGGCCAAACTGTTTGTAACTGAGTATGATGTTTGTAACTTGAGGACGACTGTCTGTCTTGGTTGAAGTGTGAGGAGAAAAAACAGAAAGTGGAGACTGTGAAAGTGTTGAAGTACCAAACTGAAATAAAACCTTTTTAACGTATAATTATTTTTCACCTTCATCAGCAGCTTTCAGTGCAGCTCAGCATGTTTCTGTTTGGTCATTTTTCTGCTTTCACTCATGATCAGACATAGTTTAACATCTCTGAAATCATATGCGAGTATATTTTTCAGCATTTCTCCAGCTAAACGTACCTCTTAAAAACATGTCTGTTTTATTGCAGACAAGTTTATGCAGTCCTGGAGCACAGAACAGCTCTGAAGGGAACATTGATGTATTGGACCCTGAACCGTCGGTCCCCATCTGGGAGCCGATGTTGTGCAGCGAAGCTGAGAACGGCCAGGCCCCGCTCTCTCTGGAGCTTCTCTACCACGTCGATCACATCACGAGCCCCAGCGATGCCATCATGGTTGCTGGACACCTGCTGATGCTCGAAACAGGATTCACTCATGAGGTCAGTGTGTACTGTAGAAATAAAACTAATCAAATAAAAGTGTGAAAGGAAGTAGGATGAGCAACCTGTGACCTGATGCCACCTCCTGTGGTCATTTAGCAGAAACCGTAAGCACAGTACACTGGGCCTCTTGTAAGAAAACATATGTCTTTTATTTATGTTAATTTCCTTCATATTCTCTTAATTCATTAGTAACCATACATTTGTGTTTTTTAACAATGTTTTCTTATTTTTGACCTAATTATGATAAAATTTTATGAGTAGTCAAATGCACTTTTACCAAGACAAGAGAAACACATCAGCCCAGGAAGTATTTATTCAATGCACATACACACATGTTTAGAAGTTTTGGAACCCAGAAACACAATACAATCTAATTCAGATTATGCAATGAAGTTTTATAATTAATTATTAAATTTGTAGTTGAAAAAAAATTATCTTATTCATCACTTCAACCACAGCATCACTGTCAAGTTGAGTATCTGGACTGGACACCTTTGTATCACATGTAATAAAAACAAAAATACATGATTAAACAAAAGCACATATTTTGGGCTCATTGGATAACACTTTAATTTGTTATCTTTCAGATTTGTTTTTGTCATGATAGCCCATAAATAAATAAAATGAGGGTGGGTCCAATAAGTCCTGTTAGATTTTCTCGGAAAAGAAAAACAAACAATAGCTCTCGGTCCAGATTTTCTTTAAAATTCTGACATAATGGGCGGTCAAACTGTCTTCAGACGTTTTACATTTTGGTCTGTTCGTTTGCCTATAGAAGCCTATGCTCATGAATTAATATATGTTTTCGCTGCAGTATCAAGCACCATAGTTTTTTGTCTCCAAGAGAATTTGACAGGACTTTCTGGATCCCCTTTTTAAAATTATCGAGCACCTGTCAGACATCAGTTTTACATCAAACCACTTTCTTTTGATCTGTAACTGAGCATCAGTCTGCTGACATTTGCAGCATCACATGTGTTTCTGCTCTTTTAAGGTGTTTAGTGGGTGTTTTTTTTTTTTAACGCCTATCCCATTCATCAAGCAGAGGAGATTCAATGTAGAAACATTTGGTACATCTAGAGTTGAATCTTCTTATTTTTTCATTAAGAGAAAAAATTATTATATTTTAGAGAATGGTGCTGCGTGTGGCCTCCGGGAGAGTGTCCACCCCCCACCCCAGTTGAGAACTGCTGCTCCATAATATCAAGGCATGATGTGTGAAATTCCCACAAGTGTGTATGCTGTCAACTGTTTTATTTTGGTCTGATCTTTAGCTGCTCTGATGTTCAAATCATTTTGAGTATTTTTGGTCAGGTTATGTCTTTGGTAAATAAGGGTCTAATAAACAGGCTTATGTGCTGTGACTGCTCATCACCACCTCTTGTATTAAATTCGCTGCTCTGTGACATTGTACTGTAGGTGTTTGTTGTAGTGAAGGCTGTCACCTGTAGAGGACACTGCTGTTATCCCAGACAGATGAAGCTCATCTGAAGATGTCTGTCCTCTTGTGTTCAGGGCAATGTACTGAAGTCTACAGAGATGCCTGCTGGGTGGAGGAGGGCAGGGGGTGTCTATAAACTGCAGTACACCCACCCACTGTGTGAAAATAGCCTGGCTATGGTGGTCGCTGTGTGCATGGGCCCTATTCTCACCATTAACGGTCAGTTTTTCCCCAGCTTCACCTGAACAACTCACTCATGAACCACTGACCTCAGCTGTGTTTCTAACTGGTTTCGTGTCTGTTTCAGCAACACTGAACGTGAACCAAACGGTCAGCTCGATCTGCAAACTCTGTCTGAAGCCATCCAGCTACGTGACTGATGAGTGGCCAGGTCAGCAGCTCAGACTCATCCAAGTGTGTTTGTTCACATGTGTCAAATATAATAGGATTTCCAATATGTGGAGAGATTGTAACATACCTTTCTTGACAGTCTCTCTTGCCTACATCCATGACAACAGCATTTACAATGATTTCTGTGCAGATAATTTTATTTTTTGTGAAAATCCTTATGCTTGTTTCTGAGTTTTGTCACACACCAGGGGTGTCAAACTCATTAAGCCAAATTTAATCTGAAGTGGGTGAACCAGTAAAATAGCAAAATAATATTATATAAATAATGCCATCTCCAAACTTTTCGCTGTGGTTTTGAGCAGGGGTCTCAAACTTACCTGGAGGCCGCTAGAGGCAGAGTCTGGGTCAGTCTGAGCCACATTAAGTATTCCACAAAAAAAAAGTTTCTTTACTTTCACCAAGTAACATACACTTTTGGATGAACTTGCCTTTGAATGGCTTTCTGGCCCATCTCACTCACCAAATATCTATTTTTGACTGCTACTTCATTCTCTTTGCTTGCTTTGTTAATTAAATCTTGTTGCCTAAATAGACATTTTTTAAGATGGGTGACCTGGTTCTTTCTGTTTCCCTGGTATTTTGTATACTCCTCAGTATGTCTGGTTGAGTAATGACATCAGATGTTGTATTCCTTATACACTGCAACTTTCTGTGTGCATATCGGACACATAGTGGTGCCCCTGTACTTGAAAAAAAAACCCCCAAAAACTCTGTCTCCTACTTTTCCTGAAACTGCCTGTGCTCGTTTCCAACCATTATCTACATGGCATATTTTAAGAGAGACTTGACTGGAACATGGTGATGGCATATATTTTCTGTCCACCTGGCATCATTCCAGATTATGTTTCAACTAAGTGAGTAATGTTCATACTTCCCCAGGTACTTTGCAGTTGACTGGCTTGAAAACCATTGGCAATAAATGCTGCTGGAAACTGTCACAAGACTATGGTAGTAGCCCATAAGAGATAAAAATTTATAAAATAAAAGTGTGGCACAACTCAACAAAAGTGTGTATTTGAGAACTACGTGTGGGCTGCACTAACACTAAACTTTAATGTCAAGTAGGGGTGTCACGAAATATCATCTTGCAGGCCTCAATTACCCCACAGGCCGCAAGTTTGAGACCCCTGTTTTAGAGTGAAAAAAGGAAAATTACATGATGAAAAGGTTCACATCTACAAACTATCCTTTAAAACAATGTGAATAACATGAACTGAAATTTCTTAAAAAAAAATAAGTGCAATTCTAACAATATTATGTCTCTATGTACATTACAATTTACAGATCACAGCGGATCTACAAACAGACAAAACATATAGTAGCAGGTAGAATATTCTTAAAATTGCACTTAAGACATTTCAGGGTGTTCATATTTGTTCAGCTTATTCATGTGTTTTGTTTACATTTATGAAGAGAAAAATGTGGACTTGTGAGTATTTATAAGTTATTATGATCGTCCTTTTTTGGTCCAGCTCACTTAAGATTGAACTGGTCTGTATGTGGAACATGAACTAAAATGACTGTTAATATCTTAGTGTAATTATTTCATGTCACACATTCATCCCAAGGGCTGGATTGGACCCTTTGGTGGGCTGGATTTGACACCTCTGTTATAAACTATAAGCAAGGCAACATATTACAAAAAGTCTTACTTCTCAGTTGTTTATTTATTTTCATTTAACTGATTGTTCCATTTATAAGTCAGTCTGAGGATTCCCAGTGCTGGAGAAAGTGCAAAACAATTACACTCTCCTGCCCTGTTCAGATCTCCTCCAATATACTGTATATGTAAGGGGTTAGTGCGTAGTCTACATCTTACCCTTCTTCCAAATCCATGCAGTAGATTTAGTGAAATCTTGTTGATGCACAGAGGTAATAAATACAAAATCTTTGTGTCTGATCACCTTTTACTGCAGGATTCCTTGGTAGCACCGATGAATATCAGCAGATACACTATAGAGGCATTTCACCTTCAAATAAGCATCACAGAGGGCATTGGTTCCTCTGAGACTCCTGATAAATGCAGTTCAGGGTTCCTGTTAATAACTCAAACTTTGTCTCTGGGATTTTTCAGAAGAAAGTGCAGCTGCAGCTTTCAAAGATCTGAACAAACTGTCCCGAATCTTCAAGGACCAGCTGGCCTACCCACTGATCGCTGCAGCCAGAGAAGGTACAGACGTCATTTCTAAATCTCTGAGAGCTTCTCAACTTTAATTTGACACTTTTGTTCATTCAAAATACAGACAAACATCAGATTTGACATCATACTGACAGTATATTATTAGTGTGAGGAGGACATCCTACTGTATACTACGGCTCTGGTTCTGTTCTCTGGTGTTTTTCAGCTATGGCTCTGCCAGTGGCCTTTGGTCTGGGGGCTCTACCCCCAGAGCTCCTCCTCAGGGTGTTAAGGCTGTTGGACATCCGATCCATTGTGAGGCTGTCGTCAGTCAACAAACATTTCCACATCTTCACAGCAGACTCCATGCTGTGGAAACACCTTTTCTGCCGGGACTTCAAAGGTGAAGTCACAGAAACGCTCACCTGTCTGAACCCAGATCTGTAGACACGAGGGGCTCAGATTTAATCTGAATAAAAACACAACACATTTGTAACACAGGTTCTCCTCTCATTTTACTTATGTTTGAGTTGTGGTTTAGGATGTGATTTGTCTTTTGTCGCTCAGGTCCAGATTCCAACAGGAGACCCAGAGACACAGACTGGAAAGAGGTGAGGAAACCAGCATTAACTGAACAAACCCCAGCAACCCACATACAACAGAGCTATGTATAGAAGCTATGGAGTTGGTTTGTCTTATTTACTTTAGAGAATGAGTGGAACAGTAATCAGCATTTCAGAACTTTGTGGGAAGGAATGCTTCTTGGACAAAAAAAGAGTTTGTTCAGGGTCCTCTTTGGAAAAAGGGATTCATAAAGTAGATGACAAGCTGAAAGAAAACACCAAGGCACTCTCCTTAAGCATTAAAATGCTTTTATTTCCATGACATGGTCATGTATAGACCTTAAAAATCACTACTATGTGTTTTGGCTTCAAGCCTTCTTCAGGAAGTCAATAATAGTAAAAGTAATACTCAATAATAAATATAATAATCAAGATTTTCTGAATCTCAAAGTGACACTTTCAAACATAAACAAACAAACAAACAAAAAAAAAAGAATCCACCGATTATTAGTGAGAGAGTTAATGCAATTCAGAGATTATATTTATCAGCTGCCTATTAAGTTTATTACTTTTTACCATTTAAAACCACATACAGTTGAATGAAATACGCTCCATGAATTTACCCCAGGTCTGTCTCAATCTCTGAATTCAAAGATTCCTCTTTTGATAAACCAACATATTACAGTGAGGGCCATATTGTGGTTTAGACTTTCACATTTTGTTGCACTGATCAACAGTTTTTGCATCATCAAGCAAAAATCACATAATTACCTTTCAGTATATTGTAATTAAAGTTATCTGACAGGAAACTTGACTTCAGCACCGTCTGTTGTCTGTATTTTCTGCTGTAGAAAATCTACCCCTGATGGGAAGCTTTAGCCTCCCGTGGGTGTTTTCAGGTTAAATATATGATTGATGTAAATAGTGATTTTTCAGTCAGTTGTGAGTCTCTGTGGTTCAACACAAAAGCTTTGAAAGGTGTTTTCACTTTTTCACAGTGAAATAAAAGCACGTTAGCTCCAGTGTTTTTACATTTGGTCTGTTGATCTGAGCTGCTCAGTGGTGAAGTATGTTCTTAAAGTATTTTTTCAATGCTTTCAAACCAGTCCAATCAAATCCAACTTTATTTGTAAAGCACTTTAAAGCAACCACAGTGGACCAAAGTGCTGTACAGGAAAATAAATAAATAAATAATAACAGAGTAAAACACAGGAATAGATTAAAATCATAAAATCTGTACAATTTAAAAACAATAACAAATTAAAAATAAGAACAATAAAACTAATACCAAATAAAACAGCTAAATAAGAATAGTAAGTTTCTTTCAGCTTTTTCCCTTCAGGGGTCGCCACAGTGACTGAGATTTGCATGTTGATTTGGCACAGGTTTTTTTTTTTTTTTTTTAATATCAGATGCCCTTCCTGACACAACCCTCTGTATTTATCTGGGCTTGGGACCGGTACAATGAGACTAGTGCCTCCTTGTGGCTACAGGTATACATATGTATAGCGTAAATGGCCTTACCAAGGACCCACCTGAAGCTCCAACTGGTCATCTTCAAGCCAGTGATGTAAACATCTAAGCTAACTAGTTGCTACAAAACTACTAAATAAGAATGATACATGTAAAACGTCTCACATGATTTCAAAAACCAAGGAGAAAAAATGGGTTTTAAGAAGGGATTTAAAAACAGACATAAAGGAGGCTGTCTGATATGGAGACTGGTCATTCCATAGTTTAATTACATCAAGGTACATGACTGTTTTGATGTGTTTTACAACTTTAATATATACTTTATTTGTCCAAACTTTGGGGTTAACATGTGAAGCTGCACTCAAATGGTTTAGTTTTGTACTCTGTTTTGCATATATTTTTGACCTTTTAATTGAAAAAATAAAAAGATTGATGAACTTATTTTAGAACAAACTTTAAGAATAATCACTTCATCTTAATTGCTGTGAATGTGTCTATGGATAAATGTTTTCTGCTAAACGATGAAATAATTTTTTCTGATCACTAAAGTTGCTGTAATTTCATCACCACCACCAGGGGGTGTAAAAGTTACACATGAATTAAGTTTTTATCCATCAGTTTGAGGACATGTGGTAAAACTGGGGTTTTAATAATTAATATTTACTCTGTTACATATCCTGTTTTTTTTCAGCTGTACAAAACATCCTACAAGATCCGGATTAAAAATCGATTTGTTCCTCGTCATCCGTACCCGATTCCTTTCGTTCCTAACCCCAGAGACGTCTTCAACCCTGTGCCTGTTCCCTTCCCGCCGCCCATCCCAGGGATTATTGGTGGAGAGTACGACCAGAGACTAAACATCCCCCAAGGCCTGCTCCCTCGTCCACGCCACGACCCCTTGAATCCATTTAGAGGCCAGGGTACGAGGTGGTTTTAATGACATGCACTGGCCCAGACTGATGAGTGGATTCATCTCACTCTCATCTGTCCAAAGTCTGATTTCAGGACGACTGCAATAAAAACAAGAACTGCATCACTTGTGTTTTTTATTCAGAGGCTTGGTAAGGTGGTGTGTTCAGTTTGTATTTGGACAAATTGATTCATTTCAGGAGTATTAATTTTTTGTTAACCCCTGTGCCACTGTCTTCACTGATTTCAACAAGTCTAATGAAAGACTTTGGCCATCATCATTTTCTTTCATATATAGCAGAGTGTCTCTGTGTGTATCTCATTAAACACATTAAAAACTGCAGTACCAGAGAGTAAGCAGTCTTTTTTTTACAGGATTAAAAAATGATAAACATTGTGAAATTAACAACTAAAACGAATTTTTGCTTTAATGCCTTTTTTTTGGCTTTAAGTTCTTTAAATGCATTAACATTACATGCAATGTCTTCTATCTATGGTTCATTCAACATACTCTGCACCTGCTTTAATAATTCTTAAAATTAGGGATGCAGAGATACCAGTATCAGTATTGGCGCATCCCTTCTTAAAATTGTCAGTTACATTTTTGTCATGTCAAACTTTTGACTCATTATTGCATGCCTACTGCTTAAAATTCAGTATCTTCAAATTGTGACATATTGATCATGCATTATTGTGGTAGACTAAGTATTTTCTTGTCATTTTTTTCTGCATTAAGCACTAGGAATAAACAGTGGAAATGACACTGAACCTTGAGTAATGCAATGTAAAGGTTATACATTTTATGGCTATTATATACATGTCTCTTCCTTGAATAAATCTGGGGTAAAACTATTCACTAGGCCTCAAATGCCACAAATATTAATACATTCACCTGACAAAACTGCATCAAATTACGACATAAATAGAATTTATTGATGTGATTTGTACAATGATAGATGGGATGTTACAGTAGATGTGAGGATCATCTGAGCTCTGGGCGTTCATGAATAAACCTGCAGATCCACCCAATGGTGATGTGATATTTGTGCCGTTTTAAAGGAGACATAAAGGCAGCATAAAGTTACCTCAGGAAAATAAAAAATAAATTAATTAAGTCACATTTGTGTGTCCCCTGTCCTGGACTCATCAGACACTGACGTCATCCTTTGTCTTAAAACAAAGAATGCGCCGGATTTATGCACCAGCTCACCGCTGAGGCGGGCGGAGTCGACAGTGTGTGGATGCAGGTGTTGAATTCTGCCAGATACAGAGGTAAGATTCATGGGTACGTTGTGCGTTTTTATGTAATTCTTAGCGTCATGGTATTTGGATAGGACCACAAACACAAATTATTCAACCATCAAGACACTTTAATATAAACATAAATAATTCATTGGGGTTTTTACGACATTTTCCAATCTAATTCACAAGTAGAAGCATGCTGTATTAACCTGTTGTCATGGTAACTGTAACTGTAACAATTTCCGATCTGAATTCACAAATGAGAAGTCAATCAATATTATAGACAGATACTAAAGGTACTAGGACAAAAATGGACGTAAGACAAAAAAAAAAAAAAAAAAAAAAAAAAAAAAATCACTGAGGTTTCCATTGGTATAAGGTAAAGACTAAATAGTAAACGACGAACAACGTGGAATCAAACATAATTTTAAGTTTTAATGCAAAAAGTTAGTGGAACTAGTGGAATCTGAACATAAAGCTAAATGAATACAAGGGCTGCTTAAGGTAAATCGACACACAAATTAAACGTGGTATAGAACAAAAACAAAAAAATATTAATATATATTATATTATATTATATTATATTATATTATATTATATATATTTTCTGTGTGCTTTGGGAAACTATAAAAAAAATAAAAAGTCAAAATATAAGTCAATACCTTAATTCAGAACAGGAAAAAACATGAAAGGTGAAATAAGGGCAAATAAATCCTCACTGTTAGCATTAATAATCCATACCACGCTATCACCATGCAATTATTAAACAGCGTTTAACGGTTGTGTTGATTTTGCCGTAAATGGGATCGTCGTGTGACCTCTGACCCGCACAGAGGATGCAGCGGGTGCAAGCATAGGCTCGTGCTTTCCACCGGTCCACTGCCGTGTCCTGTCTCTTTAAACGCCTCGTGTTGATACAGGAAGTGTAAGGGGTGTTTCCAGCTGATCTGCACAACAGAAGGACCGGAGTCTCCCTGTGTAGCCCGACCTACCTGCTCTTCTCTACGGCCCCACACTGAGGACAACGGTACCGGACACAGACACGTCTGTGCCGTAACATCGGGACTTTTGGTCAGAATTAAAAACAAGAAGGGTTGGGGGTCCTCGGTGGCCTCCGCTCCGCTTTAGCCGTCAGTTAGCTACCGTCAACCGGTGGAGGTTCGGTCGCCGTTAGCTCGGACTGTCATGATCCGAGCTCGGAGATGGCGTCCTTCCCCGGTTTGTGTAAGGCTGTCGAGCCCGCGGAGGAGGAGAACGGAGAGTTGGACCAGTCTCTGCAGCAGATGCTGAAGGCCATCGCCGACGAGAGGAACCGACTCAACATCCGACAGGAGATCAGTGGACTGGGTGAGCTCCGATACCGCACAACACCATTCCGTCTATGTATTTATTTGTGGATGTGTACTGGTCCGGACACACTGTGGGGGTTCCCTGCACACTTTTATACACCTTGACTCATTACTGATGGTATTTAAGTTGTGTATTATTTACACACAGCAGTATGTCTCCTGTCAAACTGTGGCCATACACTGTGACAAAGTACTGAAGAGTCAATATCTGTCAAAAATGTGATGTCTAAAAATAACTGTAAATATGAAGCTAAAGTTTTACGAAACAGCAAGTCTCTATTTTCACGTTACTTGAAATATAACCTTATGTAAATGAATATCTGCAAAAGCCTACTTTTACAAATAACAAGTTACATAAACGTCTTATGCTGAAATACAATTTTTTTTTAAAAAAAAGAAACAACATTAATAGAAGAAGAGTATTTATTTGTTAATATCATTTACATGCAGTCATAAGATAAGGTATGACTCTATTGATCCTACTATGGGGAACTTGCGGTGTTTACTGAACCGGTATTTATTTACTAAAATACACCATCAGCAAATGTGTTTAATCTCTTTTATGCTAGAAAGATATCAACATATTTATAACATGAGTAAAAGAATAGATGCAGAATAAACTGAAGCATAAAAATGATCACTTCCTTAAAGTAACACCTTTGTAATATTTATTATATGTCATAGTTAATTGTATTCCTGAATGATCTGTAGATAATATTCCCACTGACTGTAAAGAGTCTAAAGTAATCGTAGAAGTTGCACCACAATCTCCAATACACTTACATAATGTAATTTAATGTTTTCATGCTAAAAATGTTAATGTAACAGTGAGATAAATAGACAAAAGCAGCGAATCATCACATTTGAGCAGCTTTGACCTCACAATTTCCTTTAATTTCGAATGTGATTCAATTGTTCATCTTAGGGTTTTAGTCCAACAAAACTAGAACCTGAACATTCAATAAGACAATAATGGGTATTTTTCCACCATTGTTGTACATACTCGATAGACAAATTATTTACCAAATGCATTAGCTGAGATTGGGTTTTCTTCTGAGCCTTTTTGAGTCATTGCATTAAGGTTTTATGTCTACCTTTGACTTCTTATTAAAAAAAAAACCCAGATACTTCCTAACATCATTTATCTTTAGCAGTGTATTATGTCTGTCACAGACTGTCAGCCACTAAAACTGTTGAATGGAAACATAAAGAGCTCCCACTGATTGAATTTTGGTCATAAATGGTTTAATTGGAGAAAAAGGTCGCCCTGGAGGGTGAGGGATCTGGTTGAGCAGCTTTTATTGCACGTCACTCTTCATCTCACCCATTTTTGGTCAGTGTCAATGTTCATGTAAAAGGTTAAAATGCCCCAAAACACAATAACAAACCCTAGATCAGTTTCAGATACTGTTTGCATCATGAATTTATTTGTATAGAAAATCTAAATCCTCTTGGATAAACCGTCAGACTGCCGTGTTGCTGTTTAGTCTCCCACGGTAACCACTCTGATGCAGGTTCCTTGTGGCGTGAGTCTTCATGATTAACACTGACTGTAGCTTGTGGATGTCTGTAGATACAATCAGACCCACCATGAGCTCCCATGAGGCTGTTGTGGTGTTTGTTTTTGTCGGTCGTTTGTTCGGGTGAATAAATCAATAGAGCTCTGTTCCTCTGCCATGGTTTCATCACAGCACATGTGCCTGTGTTGACTCAGTGTGCTACTACTTCTGCATTGTCGCTGAACAATGACAAAAGGGACCTGTGTATGACTGTGGTTAATACATGACCTTTAAGGAAAAATGCCAAAAATCCTCTGGTGGCAGCCTCTGCAACGAATGTATCCGATTAGCTTTTTGCTTAACATCACTTTAAAATGAATATCTGTTAAAACACGTGTGATCAGCATTTATTCACTGTTTGAAAGAACATGTACAATCAATTAATATTATTTTACTTCATCAGGGCAGAAAGCAGTAACTACAGAGGTAATGAAGTTGACAAATAAAGGTTTAACCGTCCAGAGTCCAAAGTTACACTAAACATAAATATTATTCAAATGGAATTGGATTATGCAGAAGCTTTTTTGGTTACATTTTGAATCATTGATTTCACACAGTGTAGATGTTGATACAATGACAATGCTATGTCAATATACACAAATTAATAAATATATAACTAAACAAGTGGTGCAACAAACCCTGCTCATCGCATGTATTTCAGCCATTCTAAGTAAATGGGAAAATTAGAAAAAAAAAAAAAAATACAAATGAACTTTGACCTACCTTTCTGAAAATGTAATGATGTCTATTCTGGGTCACTGGCAATCTATTAACCCAATTTGGCATGAATTGAACCAATAGTTTTATTAAAGCTAATGTGTTAGCAATTAAACTAAACCAAAAACAATACCCCTTGCCTCCCCTTTTGGGGATGGGGTAAATATAGGTAATGCAGCTTAAACATAATGATACTGCAGACCTGACCTACCTGGACTAAAGGAATATGAATAATCCTCTGCACATGTCTTCAATTTATGATGAATAGTTCTTTAGTGCTCATGATTTCCTTAAAATATCCAAATAGCGAAGCTATTTGGTATGACTATATCGGCACAAGTGTTATGTTTATGACTTAATGAACATTGTGGGGTGGGGGTCTATAATCATGCTTAGACGGATTGCCAATGATCTAGAGGACAATTCAGCATCTAAAGATTAAAAGGTTTCTGCACAAATTTGGGAAAATCAGAAAATATGGATCATTAAGTCTGCAGCAGATGTTTTTAAAAATAGAAATATACACTTAATTGACTGCCTTTGTTGACTGCCCGTATGCTATGGTTATGTAAGTCAAAGTTAGTCAAGTTAAATTAAATATCGTACATCTATACATTAGTACCATACGTTAGTTTTGTCATTCCTGCTGAGGATGGATGTCACAGCAGATGTACAGGTGTGCTACCTTTTGGTATGTGATCATTATTGATGCCTTGGAGTGAAACAAAGATGTAAATGAGATGTTGTAGAGCTGTGACTAAGGCCATGTCCATCCAAAACCTCATCTTTTCCTGTCTGATCTTTTTTCTTTGTCATTTTCGGAAAAGTCCATAAACACCGAGTCATTTCAGGAAATATCTGCGTCCACATGAAACCACTGAAAACAATGTAGTAGAACTGTCTGACTTGTATGTGGCGTTGTAATGCTTTCACAAAAACAGAGAAGAAGACTTGGAGCATGCACATAAAGTTTGCTTGGTTCTACAGGGTCTGATCCAATATTTCCTCCTGGTTGCCTCTCTCCGCAGTAGATCCAAGAACATTTAGTGAAGCTGTTAGCTATGGTTGTTTGCTGTTCATTATAATGAAAGAGTAGCAGAAGATTTGGATTCGATATTTCCAATAAGCTCAGTAGCTGTTGTAGTATGAGCACTACTCTGTAGTCTGACATTGTTGTTGTGAAGTGGTATCTTGCTTCTGGGGTGAAAGGTTAGAGAGGTGGGGCTATGACATCATCCTTCTAGAAAAGTTGCACTTTGGTCATACAGACGAAGATGCAAACTGGCGTTTTCAAATTCATCCACTCTGGGACCCGGTTTCAGTGACTGAAAACTCCGGTTTTGCGTGTACAAAAGGCCTATCTGATCGAAAACTTTTGCAGATACAAATAACAGCATCTTCATATGGACAGGGTCTGAGTGTGAGGTTCATATACGTGGGCTGTTATCCCACAGTGCAGGTGAGGTTAACTGTTACCTGGTGTTTCTCTCCTTTGCTCATAGTACCAGTCTTTATCTGTGTCCTTGGCTGGACCTTCACGCTGTCTGACTCAGGTCTGACGGTATCTACAGTGACTCAGGATTTTACTGAAGATGGAAAAATCCAAATAATTATAGTAAATTGTTTTGTCATTGTCTTTGTCAGTTTGGTTATTGCATAGAGCCTCTCTTGTAAACACACTATATCACATGATTGTCTATTATGATTTTATTTTTTCCACAAATAAAAACTAGGGTTCTTTTTTCTCACCTGTTATAAAGTACGATGCAAGTAGTGTTACAAAAATAAAGTGTGTCCTCTAAACTCTGGAGTTCAGTCCAACAGAGACCTGAACATCAGTGATTCAGATTAATTACCTCCACACTGCAAAGTCTAGACCTCCACAGTGAAAAACGTCCTGCTATAAATACACTGACATCATTATCGGCTTTAATGTTGCATAGTTTGTTGTTCAGTGGTAGAGAAATGGATTGATCAGTAGAATCAGGTCGCTCACTCGTCTTCATAAACTGATGATGTGTTTGAGCATGGTGCCACTGCACAATAAAAATAACTCTGTGTGTGTGTGTGTGTGTGTGTGTGTGTGTGTGAGAGAGAGAGAGAGAGAGAGTCAGGTTATTACAAATCCCACTGAATTTTAGATACAGATGTTGTGGCTGAGGTGCCACATTTGTGTCAAAACTGCCGTAATGCTTTCTATCTGTGAGGTAGACGTATATCAGTCTATATTTCAGTTTCTGTTAGTATATACTATATACTATATACAGTGTGTGTGTGTGTGTGTGTGTGTGTGTGTGTGAACATGGGCCATTGCAAACAGAAGGAGGAAACAGTAGGAGAGCTCCCATCTGTTTACATTGTACAGTCTGTTGAACTGCTCCTCCAAACATTAGATAGGACATATTGTTTTGTGCTCTTGGATTGCCCTTTTACTTTACATAATGTTGTGTCAGATGTTCCTGTTAAATGTGGATAGTTTTTAGTACTTTCCTGAAGCTGATGTTCATGATCATCTATTTAGACTGAAGATGTGGATAGAGCCACAAAGGTGTCATACTCGAATGTGAAGTTATGATTGTTTTTGGCTTTGTGTGGTGTGTGTGTGTGTGTTTTATCCTTATTTAAAACTTGGGGAACACAAGGGGTGATACATAGGGATGGAAATCCGATAGTTCAGTTCCTAAGAATCTTTAGTCTACTTTTGTAACGATTCTGCTTGTTGGTTCCATGACATCATCGTCTCAAATGTGTCACACTGCCGTTTCCTCATTTTGGTTCAGAAGCACTCTGATGTATGGTTGTATTTCACCTGTAAAGTTACTGTTACTGTTAGTGTAATTTCACTGTGTTAACCTGCTTTCGCTATTGTTTATGAATAATATCATTGTCCTACAATTACATTTAAGTGATGACAAGGCTCAGAGGCTGCAGCAGGTAGCTTTCACTCTCCTTTAACTACACTTTTACAACCCTTTAGAAAGTTTGTGCAAATAGAATCCAAAATGTTAAAACATATTTAACATGAAAACCTTAATGTTAAAAACATTTGTACTATAGTAAACTAATGAGAACCAAAGGGACTCAAACTGATAAGTTATAGCTAGTGATAATGGAACTGGAAATGTTAAATTCTTATCAATTCTTAGCTACTACCTCATTGACCCGGTAAAACAGTAAACTCCATCAAACATTTTCACAACAGAATCATCAGTCTTGTTAGTGTAACTTATCAAACACAACTACAGTCAAGCTGTCAGTCCAAACATCTTTGTTCAGTAAACACAAGTTCCTGAAGCCAGTAAACAAGTGAGTTGTCAGTCACACATGTCAAAGCTCAACACAACTGGAAATGCTTCTATTAGCCCTAAAATCTATAATTCATGGAAGTGATAATAGAATACTTATTAGAAGCTGCAACTGAGTCCGGAAATCAATGGGTGCCAGGTTTCAGTTGTTGTTCTACCACCTAAGTTCAGATGTAACAGGACCACCACCTACAAACTATGTTTTCCACAACACATTTTACATATTTACCATTTGTTAACAAGGTTAAATTTACCTGAAGCCTAAATTGACCATTTGTCACATAATAAGCAGGTATAGCGATGTCCTGCTGTGTTCTTGGCTGTTGAGTCTTTTCCTGCTGGAAAAACTGCAAAACAATTGTAGTTGAATCTTATAATACAAATATCAGTATCTGAATATGCTGCGTTATCATATCCAGTTGTGCTGCAACTCAGGATTATTTACATTCACATTTGAAGGGCTGGAGTCAGTCATTGTTGAGTGTTTTTCCTACTAAATTTATCAAACCACTAAATCAGTCAGTACTACAGTTGGTGATTAAGTTAATGCTTGACAACTAATCAAATAATTGTTGCAGCTCCAACATCCAGAGTGATGAAGGTGTTTGTGGCTCTTAAAATAATCACATCCAGAAAAAACATGAACTAAATAGTTTCAGAATATGAAAAGCATAAGCTGTCGTGAAAATTTCACATCAAAACACCTAGTACTATTTTTTTTACTGACTTCTAAATAATTTTTTTCTTTATATTAAATCTTTCCAAGTTTCATCACTAATTATTGTTATATCACCCTCTGCCGTTTTGATTTTAAATTTTCAGTGAAAATCAGGTATTTTCCTGTATTTAACTTATTGATTGTGTAGATGTTTATAAAAGCTTAGAGGAAATTCAAAGGTTATTCTATTAAAACAGGAAAAAAATATAAGAAAAACTTATTCTTTTCAGCAAAACATGTCATTGACTGAACATAAAAACAAGGATCAACAACCACTGTCATTTGTCAAACTACATGGGTGTTATTGGGTCAGTGTTGTTGAACATGACAGTGTTTCCATGTACACGGAGCCTCTGAATGTCCAAATGGGTCATATCTTATTCAGATAAAAAGCTAAAAAACTTCACATTACCTGAATGATTTAAATGTATTGTTAAGGTTACTGGTTTTTAAATAATTTTACATTTTAAAAGAGTGAGAGTATTATGTTTTTTTTAAACGGAATTATATATTTTCAAACATTTCCCTGGGGTCTACATGAACTGTAAATGCTATGTTGGGTCTGAATTTTTCAACTCCACAGGTCCATCTTCAACCCTCTTTCTCAGTAATGACACCAGAAAGCTGGTTTTGAGCGCTGGCCCTTTAAATGTAAATTAGCCGCTTCATGCCCCACCCCCTCCAGGTTGTTGGCTCTGCTGCTCTTTCCTGTTCAATGAACAACTGAACATTTTAGGTAATCGGCTCAAAGTTTGGACATATTTTCAGTGTGTACTACAACCACTGCTGCTGATGAACAATTGTCGTACTCAGAGAAATGTTCATGTGAAGTCTTGACCTTATATGTACAAATGTCGTGATGTAACTAGTTATAAAATATAACAAATTAAGTAGAAATGAATAATAATGATAGTTTTGCAGCACCTGGAGGGTTCAGATTCAAACTTTATGAACTATTAAGGTCCAAATGCACAAATAAATGACTAATAAAAGCAGGTTTAGATAAATATGACTCCTTTAAATCAGTAGATGTGTTTGGTCACCAGTGGTTGTTTAGGCCTAAAATATGTCTTAATAAGTAGAATTGCTGTTGCAAACTGTGCCTTCATATAATGAATAAAATCCAAAAATTACTTATTATGTAATTGTGTAATCTCATTGTATGAACTTAAAATCTGTTCAAGGGGTTTTATCTTTATCTGGAAATCAGCAGTGAAAGCATTACACCATGACAATGAACTGAGCATCAAGCTGCAGAGATATGAGAAAGTGGAATTCTGACAACAGAAGGATGAAGAACGCAGCTATAAGGCGAGTCTGAGCCATGTGACATCTTCAAGCTAAATCCTTTCAGCCAACCTGCTGCGTGTCATCGGTTCCACTGCTTCGTTTCAAAGAATCACAGACGACATGCGCCTTAAGGACTTGTCACATGACAAATCCAGTCATTCATTCAGTCGACACAGGCCACATAGGACGTCACATGGATCAGGGTCATCCCACAGCAGGAGGCAGGAGGCTTCCTCCTCTGTTGTAATCCATCTGTAAAACATTCAAAAACTACTAAAACACACCAAGGTGTCATTCAATAAAAGAACTGAACCCTCAGAAATATTATACAGACTTAATCTGATGTCACCAAGATGTTCCTGAAGGAGGAGAAGACAATGCTAATATTAAATTAGGAGCCGGTTATAACATAATAGTATGAATATAGAATCATTATAGTTTTCAAAAAGAGGTTGTAGCAGTTTTAGGGAGAAGTCAATTTATTTTTGTTAACTTTCAGAATTTGATGAATGTTTAGTGACCTATTATCTGAAATAAATAAATAAATAAATGGTTTGGTGTTTCAGTAACTAAAAAATAATACATTTCACCAGTAAAAGTCCATGTTATGTGAGCTCTATAACCATAGTTCTGTTACAGGATGAAGTGATTCATTCATCAATAACATGTGCCCCCCACCCCAAAACAATCGACAAACGACAGGGAGAAAATAAAACATTAATTTCTAAAATACTTTTACATTTCTTCAGAATTTACTTAACATATGTGTCACTTGAGCGTAAACAGTTCCACAAACATTATTTCCATCTGTATGAAATAAAACCTAAAGTTATGGAACGATTCTGGAAAAAGGTTTTGTACTTGAAAACATTTAATTTAAACCTGAAAATTCAGGTTTTTGTCTTTGAAAAATATTTTGAAATATATTTTGAAAAATACAACGTATTCAAATTAAAAATAAGTGTATGAAAAGTTTTTGATTTACTTACTTACTAATTCTTCTGAATATATTTATTTAAAATTTTCACTATATTTTGATATTTGAGGTTTTAATTGTTCCAGTTGTATGTTTTATCTTTTCAGATTCAGACCTTATTTTTTAGTTTCATATCCTATTTTTTTTTACTTTCAGATCTTTTTTTTTTTTTTGCTTTCAAATCTTTTTCTCAGTTTCACTTTTTTTTTTCCACATACAAAACTTGTAGCCCTGATGTGGTGTGTGTGTGTGTGTGTGTGTGTGTGTGTGTGTGTGTGTGTGGTGGTGGGGGGGGGGGGGTTATGGCCTCAACTCAGAGGGGTGTAGAATCACAAGTGACAGCATAAAAAAAGGCTAGGGATCTTCCATTCCTGTTGAATTCATTGAACGTAAGAACTAAAACAGTTCAGACTCGACACTTTCTCTACACCATATTCATATGACCGACAGTATAATCCATGTAGTCCATGGGTTTTAGTGGTGAATCAATGTTGCAGAAGATGAAGGTGTTTCCATGTTCACTACAGAGCCTCTGAATGTCCAAATAATATCTGATGGTCATAAATACACGACAAACTGTATTTACCTGAATTAGACTGTTTAGGCCTTTGAGGGTCAATAATATGCAACACCTTTGTTATTTTATGGAACATGTTTGAATAACTTGGGTTAATTAAAGTGAGTTATAAACCTTTGACCCTGGACGCTGAGTCAGAGCTGCTGGTTTCTGTGGTTGCATCCACCCGTCCATCCACACACCGTGGCTTTCATTCTTTCATCCAGGTCACTGGAGCTTTGACGAAGCATCAGCGAGCTCCCACCAAGTATTATATAACTGTCATGAAAAATAAAACAGCCTCAACATGGCTCATGAAATTTCTCCCCAGTGCCAGCAGAGATAGATTTTGGGTGATTCAGCTCCCTTTCATCAGATGTTGAGTGATAGTGTGTCGGGCTTCACAGCACAGATGATGTATTTTTAAAATGGGATACGCAGCTATAAATAGAGCAGCACTTTTATCAATTTCTCTGAGGCTGCTGTAGAACTGTACTCTGCTTGACTCTGGAATTACAGGAGCATTCAGCAATGTGCAGGATATAAGCCAAACACAACACCGCTTTTCACAATTCTATCCATTTCAAGACCAAAAAAAAAAAAAAGAAACAAAACAAAAGTCAACAAAGTGAAATAACAACTTCTGGTATAGTTAAGGGTTTTGTACTTTAGAAAATAATGAAACAAACCTCAGTTGCACTCGATGTTTTGATAATTTAAGATTCCGGTTAGTGAAAGAAAGTGCAGACCTGTCACTCAGACCTGTCATTAATTTGGTGCATCTGTGGGTGTCCTTGTTAACAAAGATCTAAACAGTCTCTGGCAAACAAAAGGATCAACTGATCTAAAATGTAAAATAACTTTTCAGCCACTAATCTTATCAGTACATGGAAATAATTCAGGTAAAATCCAGTTTTTGATCTTTTCATTGGCATCACATATGACCCATTTGAACGTTGTTTCTGTAGTAAATGCGGAAATGACATCATCTTCTGTTACATTGATTGGCCAATAAAATTCATGTTTGATAAATGACAGTGGTTGTAGATGGTGGTTTAATCATTAATCATTTAATGATATACACTACTGGTCAAAAGTGTTAGAACACCCCAATTTTTCTAGTTTTTCAAGTCCAATGAAGAGCTTGAAATGGTACAAAGGTAAGTGGCGAACTGCAAAAATAAATAAATAAAAATAATGTACATTTCAGAATTGTACAAAAAGACCATTTTCAGGAAACAAGAAATAAGTTAACAACTTAAAGCAGTTCTGCAGCAGTGGAGGTTGATCAAGCCTCCAATATTGGTGCTACTAATTCCTACAGGTGTCCCAACTTTTCTGAATTCCTTCCAACCCTACTATAAAAATGAAACAGACCGTCAGATCACTGAAAAATGGAGTTCTTTCCTACAGAGAAATTGACAAGAAAGTTAAGTTGTCAGTGATTCCAGTTTCCTTCTCCATCAGAAACTAGAGGAAATGCTGACAGGAAGAGGAAGCCACAACAGCATCAGAAGACGAAGTTTCTAAGAGTCAACAGCTTGGTGATAGGTACAAGGACAACAGCTTCAAACACAGCCTAATACTGGTCGTAGAGTACACTGCGATATTAAGCTACATCATTTTCAATGAAAATCTGGAAAAATTGGGGTGTTCTAAAACTTTTGACCTGTTGTGTGTTTTGTTGAAAAAGACAGTTTGTCTGTTTTGATGTAATAACCTTTGAATTTACTCTGAGCTTTTATTTCCGTAAATTAAATATAGTAAAATATATGATTTTAACAACAACAAAAAAATGTCGGAGGATAAAATATTAATGATAAATCAACTAGGAAAGGTTCAATGTTGGGGAAAAATTGATTTGGAAGCTGCCACAAACGTAGCTGCAGGTCTTTAAGGATTGAGACTTCAGGTACATCATTGTCAGATTTTTCCTTATTGACAATTTAAGGCTTCATGGACTCACTTTTGAACATTTTTGAGCATATACACAGATGCCCCTGAATATATTTAGCAGTGCACACACATTTATTTTTAGATGCAAATGTGAGTGATAGTCACACTGTTGAGGCCTGTGTACTTGAAGAAACACACCTGTCCCATGGGTCTTGTTTGATGCAGGGCTAAAACAAGACTGCCAACACTTTTTGATGATGTAAACTCAGATTTGAATTACCAGACACACTCCAACACTGGTAGAAGTTACAATGAGTAAACAGTCTATTTGTGGGACTAGAGAAGGACTTGCTCTTGGTTTTACATCGTGGGTTGTTGTCGTTCAGAGTGGATGTTAAATGACAGGTGCAGCTTTCTGGACGCTCCTGTGTCTCTGTTTCCAACCCCGGTTCACCTCTGTCTAGAAGGACCAAACTTGATGCCAGGTCTGTCTGGAGGAAGGCCAGGGGTCATTTCCTCTCTACAACTGAAGCTGTGGTTGGCTGTCAGCCTGAGTTGAGAGTTGGGTTGTTGAAGAGCAAACTGCTTCACAGCATCAGGCGTCTGCAGCTACAAAAGAACATCATACATTTAATTGGTTCAGAGTTTTCACCGCTTGCAGCACTATTGACTCATGAGCTCAACCCAGTTGTACTGTGCATGTGATGATTTACATGATGCTATTTGTCTCATGCTTGATAACAATCGTAGATCATATTCCATGATGAAATGCAAAATCCACCAAAAACAGCAGTGAAGAAGAAGAATGATATCCCCAACATGCACTCGATAAACATCTTGTGTTATTATAGATGGAGGTGACTGGGACAGGGAGGGGGTACTTTTTCAAAATATGTTCCAGTCTGCTCACACATTAGCAAAATCCAAACACTACAGATAATGAATATCAAGACTCAGTTCATGGATGAGAACCAAAATGTTGAATACTGTGGATCTCATGTTTTTGAACCAAGCATCAATGTTATTAAATCAGTAAAACCATCTGAAAAACCATTTATTGTTAAAGATTTTTATGCTGTTTTTTTAGTCAAAACTATGATTTATTTAAAAACTGGAGTTCAACAAGTTGACCTTCAGTTACAGCTCAGGTGTTTGGACAATTAAATCAGTCTCAACTGATCAAAGCAAACAGGATTAATGTCAGCCCACTATATTCAGTTATCCTAAATCTATTTACGTCTGAAATGAAATGAAATGCCAGTGCTTAATGAGTTTCTCCTACATACAGACTTTAACCACAGTGTCTACACTCTGTTTTCATTAAAGAAAAATGAATTTAATTTCCAGAGATTTTAATTCTTCCAAGGTATCATGTGTTTCCTCCCACAGAACAAATCACACTGAGCCAGTGAACAAGGAAAACTCTGACTCATAATTAATTCTGACATAGTGCAGCTAATCCTAACAACGGTAATCAACATTTGGCAAAGGAGAGATAAGTCTAATGAAATACATGTACGCTATGTTTATAAAATGTACATTTAGTACAGGAGGAAGATAGGTGAGAATGAAAGGTTAACATGACTTCATACAATGTCAGACTGTCCCAGTTGCACTTTATCTATCAACAATAAACTGTCACAATTGAATGACTGTCACAATCATTTTATTCCAACTTCAGGCGCAATAGTCTGTGTTGTAAAATGATGAATTGTGGCTTAATTTGAGATTTGATTATTTTTCAAAAGTTTTTTTTTTTTTTTTTTTTTTTAGAAAAAATGGAACAGTGATAATAAATTAATCAATATTTTTGTGTTGAAATTTTTTGTTTTGAAAAATATTATTGTGGCACTTAAGAGATACTTAGTTTCTTAGGTACTTAAGAAATTTAATTTCCTGTTGGGGATCAATTAAGGTAGTCTGTATCAATATCTGGTATGGTATCTGTTCAGTCTTGTCACTAAAAACAAAAACATACTTATGAAGGCAAGAATAGATTAAGAATTTCACAGAATAAAATTTCTAGGAATCATATAAAATGAAAAAAAAGTCAAAGGTAAATAAAGAAGATATAATAAAAAAATATAAATAGTAAATACTTACTGCTGAGAACACTAAATGAGTCACTTCCTTTCAACACTTGAGAACATGCTTGCTTGTATAACTTTAAAATTTGACAGAAACTAAACTTTTGAGGGAATCAGGCTGAAAAACCCTGTGTATGAAGTTTAATGATCAAGTTGGTCCTAGATGAGCATCATACACATGGGCCAATAGTGACGGATCCAAAACTTTATTGAGTGGGAAACCAAACTGTACTGAAAATATTGACATCATGGACGTATCATTTACTGACTCTGAGTTTGAATCACTAAACATTCTGAAGCTGTACCTCGTTCTTCCTGCTGCAGCTGGAACAGGAAGTTTAACTTAATGCCATGCCATCCCTTGTCTGGTTGCTTGGCAACAGTTGCTGGGCGGCAGGCAGGTGCCTCTGCTTGTTGAAAGGTAGCGGAGCACCCAGAGTTGATGTGGTGCAGGTGGTCGTCTGTGTCTGTGCACATACAGAGAAGTGTGTCGCTTTACGCAGCAGGACCGTATTGATCATTGATTGACTGTGACTGTGTGTCTGTGTGGTCTGAAACTTTCTTCAAAATAAGACTCAGTGAGGTTAATAATCCTGCTGTTGTGAATAATTTACCATCTGTTTTGAAGCCCATAAAGAGAAATGACTTTTGATTTGAACAAGGAGAGAGTAATAGAATAATAAATCACAGCGGTTCAGAATGGACCACATAATGCAGGGCTGGATCGAACTGCATCGACTTCACATGTAGGTTTAAAGCTCATGGGGGAAACTGCAGCATCTCTGAGGTGTTTTCAGGCATTAAACACAAAAATGAATCTGTTAAATATAGGAGTCCCTGGGATGGTCCATCAGTGGTTCCAGTGTGGGGTGTTCAGGTGCTCAACTGAAGGATTTCTGTTGAATCATGTTAATACTTTCCTCTTAATTCTCTATTGTGACGTTTTCTGATGTTTACATTGGTGTTTTGTTATAATGTGAAAAGTTTAGTTTTTTAACAACAGACCCTATCCCAGGAGCCTGTCCCAGCAAGGCCAACATATGGAGACACACAACCAATCACTCTCACATTCACACCCTATGAACTATTTTTTTAGGTCAACCAATTAACCTATCGGTGCATGTCTTTTGGCTGGTGAGAGGAAGCCGGAGAAAACCTAGCATAAAAATATCTTGCTATATTATGAAATGACTTATGACATGAATGTATGTATTTATAATACTAGTGCAGTGCCCATAGTACATGTGCCAGAGTATTGTGTATTGTTTGAGAGGCTAATAGCCTATCTGGTGAAAGGAGCAGGAAATAACAAT
>JAPSES010000194.1:67928-94751 GCA_029822895.1 Maxillicosta whitleyi
ATCTATCTATCTATCTATCTATCTATCTATCTATCTATCTATCTATCTATCTATCTATCTATCTATTTATCTATCTAACTGCATATATAAATATATGCCAATGAAAATATTAATGAAATTGTGTATTAACAAATATTGGTGTAAAAGACATAAATGTACTTTCATTTGATAATTGAATTTATTCTGCATGACAATAATTGCACAGCCTCTGTGACTGTAGTCACTACAGGTGACTTTAATCAGAAATACACTACACTGTTCAAATAGTTGTGGCTCCCCTGGTCCACTGCGCATGCTCACACTGTGGGGGGGGTTCTGTGCTCTCTGCTCCATCCGGGAACTTCAGAATTACCATTGACAGCCGAAGCGCAACTTTTCCCCAGGCAAAGTGAAATCAAGCCGCGGACTCGGACAAAATATAGTCCCCCTTTTTCAACTTAAAATTATCGAAAGAAAAGATAGCTTGCGTTCCTGTCGGGCCCCTCGACGTTTGGCCGTAATTTGGAAAGGACGCGGCCGGGGCCTGGGCTCTTTCTGCCGGGTTTGGATCACTTTTTAAGACGGGCGGAAAGTGGGTGATGAGTCCTAGCTTGTAAAGAAGCGAGAACTTGCTTTGCAGCCCGAGTAGTTCTTCTTTCAATTGTTATTGTCGCTTTAAAAATCTTTAATTCACTTAAACTTCGTCTCGGCCGCGTCGAAAGTGGGAGAAAAGTGTTTTTCCAGTCGGAACATGGAACTACAAGGCCTACAAGAGGCGTTGAAAGTAGAAATCCAATGTCATCAGGTAAATGAAACATCGTGTTATTCTACCCTTCTGTGTGTTATGAGCAAGTGAGAGCAGCTGGGCAAAATCTGAAGGGATGAGAGGTTAACACTCCGAGGGAATAACTATGCGACATGTCGCTTAAAATGTCTGGCGCCGACACAGCGTCCACTTCCAAGTCTGATCAAGTGTACTTTTCGCAGTACTTTGACTAATAGTCGGGAGTCTTTTTTCCGAGCAACAAGAATTTGGAGTAATAATGCGGTGGTGCTGTGTGGCGATCAGGACGCGACCTGAATATTTATGAGGTGCAAGAAACTGAGTCGCTGTGGCTATCATCACCGCTTTGTTCCTCCCTTACATACTAACTTGAGACACTTTTGTAATTCCCATTTCGCTCCTCCATCGTTTACAAACTAGTTGCACAGATGAAGCAAGAACCACAGGTAAACGTTATATTTTCCTGAAAGCTTGTGAGCTACGACCGGGGCAACCGAATTGGGGAGTGTGCGAGAAACTTTATCAGCATAAATCTCTTCTCTTTTGGTTTAACATCACTAGCTTACTAGCGAGCTTGTGTTTTTGCCGCTTTGGCTACCCTCATCGTGACTTTGCTGAAAAAAACCCGGTGATGTGAGCTGTGAAGTTTCATTGTTGTGATAAAAATGGTCATTTACACTGGCATTGTCTTGTCTATTCGTAGGATGGGGAGCTTAAAAGACAACTGCACGACAGGCAAACAAGAATAACAGCCCTAAGCGATAAACAAGTAAGCATCAATATGTTTCGTCTGTTAGGCTTTGGGGTTTGTTTTTGCCATCTCTGCGCCTATTGTGAAAGCTTTTCTTTCGACACAACTAGTCATAACAACGTGGTGGAATCAAAAGTGTGTTGTTGTAATCTTTTATTGTTTTTCGTCGCCTGGTATGTGTAGTTTAACCGCCTGGCTTCAATCTGGTTCTTCTCTCGGCTCTGAAAGTTGTGTAATGTTGAAAAATTTTAGCGTCCATTTTGAGTAGGTCGACATGTTTCTGGAGAGTAACGGTAGGCTAATAAAAGGAGCAGCTTAGCCAACTATCCGGCCTTAGACTTTTGAAAACATCACAGCTGAAGTTGTATAGGTTAAAGTAGGCGTTAATACGACTCTGGAGTTGGCTTTTTTGGTGTCTTTACAGCATTAACACAGTGGTTTTGTTACTTTATACTTAGTCTAGTGGTATTATTTCTTCGTGGTCACGTGACCGCATCGAGGCATTTGATTCGCCCACGATTACACTTTCACTTTTTTACTATCTTATAGCTAGCAAACGGTGTCCTATATTAACTTTGAAGCAGCAGAAGCTAAGTAGTTTTGAAGCTATGGTGTTGGTGGCTCTGGATGGGGAGGCTGAGCGGCTGTGTGTTCAGCACCTCGGCCAGCTCCTCCGGTTCTCCTGCACCGCCCCGCCGGTCGGTCCCAGCCCGACAGCAGCGCACACAACTTCACCACATTAGCAAGAAGATTTCTAGGTCGATATTTTTTCAGCCTCTCTCTGTCGTGTGTGTGTGTTTTCTTAATTGTTGGAGGCTTGTTTTCCCTTTGCCTGCCTTTGATCGATCCCGTTTCCTGTGGAATGCAGTTTCTAAGCACCTTCATTTGTTGCAGTTACAGATAAAGCTATTAAACTTGCTGTAGCCACAATAACACTAAGACACGGCACCATCAGCTGTAACATCTGTTTGTAAATCCAGTTTTTGTAATGATGTTGCCATGAATCCTTGTTTGTGTTGTAGTGTTTTACCCCCATCCTTCTTCTTTCAGTTTGATAGTGGAAGCTTCCATTTTGAGAGAGAAGGGGGTGATTTCTTCCCCCCTCTAACATGGAGAGGAAAAAAGTCTGCAGAGTTTCGTGCAGGAGGAGGAGGAGGAGGGGGGATGGGCCCCATTCATGCCTAACATTACCATTTTGATTGCTTTGATGCTGTTTTTGGTTGGAGGGGGGGAGGGGTGCCGGAGAAGAGAGAGACAGAAAGCCCAGTCAGCACTGCACGGCGATGTTTTTAATCACTACTCACTACTGATTTCCCTTCTTTTTTAGCAGCAAAATGTGACCTTTACTTTTCCTCTGCATATATATGAACTGCTTTCTCCTTAAAGCAAATGAATCCCACCTTATACACACACAGGACTACAGCACTAAATAGAGGAATGATTTAATGATAATCCTGACTAAAAGTAAGCATGCTTTGCAGCTGTGTCAACATTTAAATGCCCCTGAAATCAACTTTAAGCTGTAGCAGAGAGCAAGGATTCCTCAGTTGGAAGCAGGAATAATTAACTACATGAGTGTTTTTGATTACATGTGTGAATATTTCCCCCCAGCAAGAATAAAGCCTGGAGGTCATTTCATGGTCACAGTGTGAGTAGGCCTGAGGCTGACAGGCCTGCATGTGGAAGTTTTATTTCCTTGAACTCTAAAAATGGGAATGAAAGGATCTAATAATCAGCAGAAGGATTCAGTTCAGAACAGAGCTCTGAATTTAGAGTGCAGTCTGTCTTCTGTGTCCATGTTGTGAATAAGAACACGTTTTAATAACAGCCTGTTTGTCTCCAGAAAACAGCCAGTGTTTATCAGAGGAGGCAAATGGACTGCTTTCTAGAGTTGATGGATAGATGTAAATGCAAATGAAGAATGATTACAAAATAAAAATGAGTAGCTGTAGAACTGCGAAATAAACAGGGATGCATTTGTGAATTTTTCTTCTTGTTGTCATTCAGATTCTAAATCAAGGTCTGTCGTATAAAAACCCCATCAACCACCTTTATCCTTGATCGCTGTCTTTTGGCCCTTGAAGAAGAATGGATTCATTGATTCTTTTCTATTCTGCTCCACTTGCTCTCTGTTGCATCATGGCACCAGTTTATTCTGACATGCAAGGTAGAGGGAAGTTGGTTGTTTTTTTTTTGTTCATTTTACTCTGCGGTTCTGTCCCATTTATTATTTTGCTGTGGTTTTTATGTATCTTTGAAAGGATCATTGATCACAGTGTTTGTAGCTTTTGGGGGAAAATAAGATTTAAGTAGATTTATCTGAACTTTCTTTAGCCATGCGGGTAGAGTTGAATCAAATATTAGCCCCTTTTCCACCAAAATACCAGGAACTTTTATTACCAGGAACTCATTTACCTGGTAATTCTTAATTTTTTAATTAATCTGTGTGTGTCTAGTTTCCACTGCACCCCAAAGTTCTGGGTAGTTGATTCAATTCAGGCTGCTGATGTATGGGGGAGTGGTAAAAGAAACTGCACTTCACCTCCAGTCCAGTAGGTGGCAATAAGAATTAGAAACTGAAGGCCCCAAAAGTATGATAATGCTATAAACGATAACCGACAAGCACGCATCATTGTTTGTGCGATACATTACGCCCAGGATGGAGGACCTCCAAATTGCTCTGTTGTTCCTCATGTTTTACTACATTGCAAATGAAACCATGTGATTTAAATGGGAAAGCCAACAGACATTATTTGCAAAGACATTTGCGAGTGCCTAAAGAGAAAATCTTAAAAAAGGAAACGCATATGTATGCTGAAGAAAAAAATATCAGTTAGGGTTAGGCTAACCCTAACCCTGAAACTTAAGTTTCAGCATCATTAACTTGACCCAGATGCAGTATTTCAACATGTTTTAGCTGAATATGTAACAGTTCATGTACATTCAGAAGCTAAGCTCTAGCACCATAAAGTTACACAGTACTTTATGTGGGGGGTTTTGGTTAAGTTTAATGGCTCTTTAAAAAAAATATATTACTGTTGGTACATGTGGACAACTGTTAAGTAGAAATAGGATTTACTGGACTGCAGAGGTGTTTGAGGGCAATGAGACATCTTTGTAAGAGTAGAATAGATGTTGGCCAGCAACTGCTTTTGTGTGGATGTATTTGACAAATTCTGTTTCTTGATTGGGGTAATTTCTTTGTGACTGCTCCTTTTTATTATTATTATTATTATTATTATTATTATTATTATTAAAAGATCTGAAGGAAAATGGCTAGCTTTCAGAGTGTTCATAATTTGTAACTAAATGGTTTTAATGAGCTTCTTTTATGAGAAATGGTGTGTTTATGGATGGTTGGATATCCAGGACTTCTGCTTAAAGGTCATGACAAACACACAGTATTCTAATTCATACTACTTACTGATGTCTCCACATTATGGTGTAATGTTGTGCCAGTTTGTGTAAATGAAATGAATGCATTTATACATGCAAACATCTTAGAGCTCAGTTTAATAAAACTGCTGAGAAAATGGATTGTGTTGTCAAGTCATGTGGGAGATGGTGCAGTTTATAGTTTGCTATTGTGATGTTCTTGTTGAAATTGTCTTTGATCATTCCAGAATTTTCATGTCAAACTGCGTAAGAAGCAACTGCTGTATTGGATTAATTTAGCTGCCTATACAGGGACAATGTTTCACAAAATTATAGAGCTTTTTAAGGAACAGGGTTCAGTGTTACTTCAGGCAGTGTTATTTGCAGCCAAACAAAACATTCTGAGTATATTTGGTAAATCTTAATGACTGGGATCACAATCTTTACAATGACAGGAAATCCAAATAAATGACTGCTCCATGACCAGCCATGTGAAAAGTTGAAGTTGTGTGGATGTTATCAAATTTGTGCAAAAATAATTAAACTTAGTTCCAACATATGAGGATAAACACTTTAAACAATAACTTTAATTTATAGAATAGTAGAAGATGGTGATGATCAATATTAACAACAAAGAAAGATCGTTTTAAAACTTGAGATTAAAAAAAGATTAAGACAGAATTTAAAAAAGGATAATAAAGTGAAAAGAAAGTTATTAGTTTGCTGTTACATAAAACATGTAAACAAACTGTAAAAAAATGATAAAGGGAAAAAAACAGGAATAGGAAAATAATAGACTTGTCACTTCCTTGTCTGCACATCTGGAACAGGTTTGCTAACCTTTCAGAGTCTGCTTTAACTGGACTAAAGTGCAGGTATACAACGAGCATAAAGCCACTTGTGCTGTTCCCTATTCAGTTATTCCAGTTACTCAGTTAAAGACCCCACTTTATTCTTACTGCACTACGGTAATTATTTTAATACACCCATAAGTCAGTGTGGGTCATTGGTTAGCCTGTTCTGCTTCTAAAACTGTACAGCACCATACATCAGTTCTGCTCAGTAATTGGACATCTGAGAGGTCGGAGAAGCTGTGGGTTGTCTCTGGGTGGGGGGCTGAGGATGGGGAGACTGGTTGCTCCTCCCTTTGTACACCCTTCTGATGACCCATCTTTCCATCCATATTGTACCGAGGTGAAGGTTTAGTCACACCGGTGTGTTTTCTCACTGCTGAGGAGGGATGTATGGAGGCTGACAAGTAGACCAACTTTCCCAGCAAGTCGACCTAAACTCCTGCTAATCCCACGGTGGCTCATTACAGGCTCCTGCTGGGCTGATTAAACTGGGGGTAGGTTTTGGGAATTCTACAGGACTAACGTGGGTTTTATAGAGAAGAGTGGTAGAAAGGATCCCCCCCAGGTAAACACACGGGAAGATCTATATGTTTAAACATCATTGTTGTAATTTCTTTCTTCTTTTTTCCCATAAAGCTGAAGGCAGACTTATCGGAATAATTGGCTGGATAGCCTCCGCTTGCAGCATCAGTCCTCTGTTTGTTTCATTCTCTCCTAAAGTTCAGCTCCTTATTATAGTTAAAAAAAAAACAACAATTTCATTTATAGGACATTGTTTATACATCAGAGTTTTCTAAAATGAAGTTCTGGCATTTTATTAAATTTATAGAATTAGGATGTGGTTTAATATTGTCCACTGTGTACAGGTTATGTTGTTTGAATTTCACAAATTGGTGGGTGGAGCTTTAGTTTCACCTATACTCTATGTGGATGCATATGCAATTTTCTGGGGCCAAGAGCAATTATAGCATGTGCTTCAGGTACGGGTTTCCCAATCAGATCTAAATATGCAGCATTTTTTAGAAGATCATATGTAATGGGTAAGTTAGTGGTTTACACCACTGGCTTTTGTGCGAAAGATGGCCGGTTTAAACCTCAGGTGGGTCCTTGGGTAAGGGCTTTATGCCATACATACCTATACCTGTAGCCACAAGGGGGCAGTGCCCCATTGTGGCTGTCCCAAGGATAAATACAGGGAGAGGGTTGTGTCAGGAAGGGCATCTGAAGTAAAAACCTGTGCCAAATCAACATGCAAATGTGATTTGCTCTGGCGACCCCTGAAGGGAAAAGCCAAAAGAAATGTACTTAATCCACTTTTCACGTGGGTTTTCCATGTCCTTCCGCTTAACGGCTACTGTAAATAAAAACAAAACATTATGCAACATTTCCGCTGTGTGGGAATACTTTTCTCTGGAAAGCAATGAAAGTCAAGCAGCGTCTTGCAAAATGGGTAAACTGGCAGTTTACCCATTTTGCAGAGGGAGCATCAGAGCTCACTTGAATACAACAAATTAGATATTTCACTTGCAAAAGTATCACATGACTGAGTAAGTGAACTATGAGACTGATCTCATGCAATAGCGTTGTATCTCATGTCAGTTTTTACGACATTTAGTGTGCTATATGTACACATTGTCGAACTTTTTTTCCGTGTTATTCAATGCCATTTGATTGCGGTCAATTTATGCTAAGATCTCCGGTTCACATAACCCTAATCCCAAACCCGAACCCTCAGTGCACGGTATATGATGCATCAATTATGCGAGTCATGATATCATGTTGGAACTACAAGGCTGCAGCGAAGCTGAATGTAGAGCCCATGGGAAAAAAAGTTTGGTTCTACCTGATTTTTTTTTTTTTTTTTTTTTTTTTAGATGTCAAATGTAAGTTATCTGATTGGTTGATTTATTTAAAAAAAAATTTACACTTCAAATCTTATTTTACATGTTTTATTTTTTTAATAGGAGATAGAATACTAGATTAGATTGGACTTGGTGTAGGTTTGTTAAGAAACAACAAAAAACCTTTGGGTAACACTTTAGTTGCATTTAATCTTAATGCTGGGAATAACTATTTTGATGTTAACCATATACCAGAAATTCATGTTTGTTATAAATTCTAAACTTATTAGTGAAAAGTACTGGTATTGGATTGGTATGGGCAAAACTAATCATAAAAAAAAAAAAAAAATCAGATCGAATTGGAAGCAAAAAAAAATTGGGACATGGCTAGTTTTGGGTGCATGTGCATTGAAGGCAGCTTTATTGGTTAAAGCTAACATAATGGGTTTATTTAAGATAATATTGGGGTGCAGCCATTATAGTGTATGGAGTCTATGCCACTATTACTACTATAACATCCAGGTAGTATTTCGTTGTGTTTCTGTAACTTATTATTGTAGTTTCTTTTCCTGACTGAACATGTTTTTTTACTATGGGTGTGGAGGCCAAGCAAATTGCTTACAAACAGAGCTGGTTTGTCTGTTCACACCTTCATATTCCACATTTTTATGTAAGAAATTTCAGTATTTTATAATTATACAATAGCACAGTTCTGACAGCAGTTAGATTAATAATACATACTTTCGGTTTAAATTGCAAAGAAATGTTTTAAATCTGGAGAAATTGTTTCTCATACATATCCTGGTAGCTTTTTTGAAGTGTTTTCTAAAAAACCTGAAAGCTTTTAAGTGTGACACTTGGAGATACTTGCATGAATTTATCACTTCTGAGCAGATTTTGAAGTGATACTGGATGGTGCTGACTTCTTTTTTAATAGGATATAATAAGTCATTTCCCTCCAGCTCTTCTCACAAGTAAATACATTCCTACTATAACCCTAAACACATTATTTTTGAGTATATCACTACTCATAAGCTTTATCAGAAGTATTCTCAAATTTAAAAAGATATGCAGCTTCAACAGTTGTTCAGTTGTAATGCATTACTGGTTGAAGTTTTTAATGTTTTGACTACTACATCACTTTCAGAAAATTGTGCTGCATCAATTTGGACTGAAAATAGTAACTGAAAATATGTTACCATTTGACTTTCTTTTCACAATATTTGTACGGAAAGAGGAGAGATGACAGAATTTCTTCATAAATGTTGATCTTCATGTCTATATTGAGTTTCCGCATAAGTCAATTGTGAAACTTGAGCAGGGATTCTCGTGTGAACTCAGAAGTTTTGATTGTAAATATCCTTTGCTATATTTTAGTAAGACCTTATTTTGAAGTTTTTAAAGGCATGTGACACTTCCTGTTGCTCCCTGATTGGCTGGGCTGCTTGACCTGAATTCCTGTGGATGTTTTTCAGATGTCGTGGATGAAAATTGTTCTTTCAAAATATTTAGTACCTGTACAGATTAAGATCCACCCACTATTTTGAGAGATGTTGAAATGTGTCTGTTCAATTGGCTCGGCCAAACTAAAGGGTGTCCTTGTATCGTGTCACTAGCAGCAGCAGCAGATCCCTGTCGAGTCTCAGAGGATGATGAATCGCCCCTCTCTGTTGTTGTTCACTCAAGGCTGCAGTGAATCGTCACCTCTTGTTTGCAGACTTTTTTTTAAAAATCATTACTGGAAGGTACGCACAGCTTTAATTAAGAGCAACATGACTCCCGTTTCAGGGGAAGGTGGGGGTGGGGGTTAATGTTTCTCATCACCACAGTCTGACCAGCTTTTATTTGACTTTGATTCCAGATTCTGTCAGATGTGATTGTTCATCTCTAACTGAGGCTGGTGGCCACAAAGAAATGGGGATTAGTTTCAACTTCATATTTGACCAAACTACAGAAATGTCAGAATGAGACCTGTCAGACCTTTTATTTATGAGCTGAGCCTATTATAGACCCTTTCAATTGTAGACAAAACTTTGTCTTCACTTTGTGCATAAACAGTGCACTGCTGATCTCACCTGTAATTATGTGTGTTCAGTTATATGGAGCTGCAGTACAGAAGCCCCAGTAGGACAAAGTAAAGCACATACTGTTCTGTGCAGAACCCAGTTTAAAACAGTCTGCAGCCAGTTCCGTGCACTGTTTTTCTATTGATTTCACTAACTTCACTCTGCTAAACCAAACTCATTATTTCCCTGAGGATCAGCTGTGAACACAACAAATAAGGGTTTTGCTGCTGGAGCAGAAGGAAGAGATGAAATTTAATGACTTTTCTTTTTTCTTTAGTACGCCAGCTGCTGAATAGGAGTCTGAGTGAGGCCTTATCAATCTGTTTCTAAACAGGCATGCCCTCAGTGCATGATGGGATGTGTAGTCTTACAGATTCTTTGGACCACCAGATTTGCCATTGAAATTTGTTATTTTCTTTCAGAATTGTTGCTAAACAAATTTTTGACCAAAATGCTGAGGTCAAATGTGGAAACAACTACACAGTTCATTTATACATTAGCAATACCTCATCTTCAACTTACGAAATTACATCTGTAGGTAATTTTTCATAAAAAAAATTCAATTTAGGATTTTCAAATGAAGAAAAAAAGTGAAGTTATTCTCAAGGTATCAAATGTTATTTCCCAACATACCTTTTCTTAGAAACTTCTTGTTCAAAGTCAAATTCTTGACTTTTTCTCGAGAAAAAAATCTTATTATAATGACACAGAAACTTTTTCCTTCTAAATCAAATTTGTAATATGTAGTGTTTGTGAAATATTATGCATTTTAATTAGTTTTTGTTCCCTGAATCATCAAATCAGAGTTGTCCTGGAAGATGTTTCACAGGTTTTATGCTGGTTCATGTTGTTATTTGTAACAGAAACATCAATGTGATTTTTTTTTTTTTTTCAGTAGGAAATATCATTAAAAGAATTAAATATTCTGCTTTAGTAAGCCTTTGGCGTATGTGAGTTATTTCCTGATGTAGGCTCTGTCTACTGAAGATGAATTATGACCTTCTTTGGAGAAAAAAAATCAGGATTTCTTGCAGCTCCGTCTTTTCCGTTACACCCTGTTGCTGTTGGGGAAAAAGATGACAGAGTGCTTCAGAGGGAAAAACGGTAGCGTGGCAGTCAACATGGGTTAATTCATCGTAGCCTTTCTGCTCCGTCTGCCTGTAGCAGAGCTACATCAGCACTTTTTTTGAGAGTTCCTGAAATGAGTGTTTGCCTTCCATAATAAGACGCCGTCATACAGATCCACAACTGCAAGAAGAAGCAAAACAGACAGTTAGTGAAAGAAACACTAGGCCTAGTTTTTACTTTTAGATATTACTATCTGGACATGTGTAGGCAGAGAATGGGATAATATTTTCACTGCTGACTTACGTTTTATGATTGTCATTTGATGTAAAAAAAAAAAAAGAAAAAGTAGTCAGCGGTAACTGTGAAAATAGGTGACAAACAACTGAAAGTACCTGACTTAATCCAAAATGATGGATGAGACATAAATAGAATTTCATTCTGAAAATGGCTTAGTTTTTATATTTTTGTAAACAAAGGTTTAGATTAGTTTGATGCTTTTAAAAAATATAGCTTTCTCATAATTTATAGCTGTCTTCTCAGAAAATGTTATACATGTACTGTAATGTTGTTCTCTTTAGAAAATGCTTAAAGAATCTGATCATCCTCCTGATCGAAGTAAAGCTTTGAAAACGTAGAACGTTTTTCTTTATATATGCTTTCACTGCTAATGTATGACTATTTTCAGACAAATAACACCATGTTCAGTCATAGTTGTTGTGACGTCTCCTTCTGTCATTGATCTGTCAGAACAGATCAGGGACAATTTAATCTTGTTTTAAAGGAATAAAAAATTTGATACTTGTGTAACTGCATATCAGTGTGCACTGAATGTGTCCTTAATTAATGTTGATCTGTTTTTGAATTGTATTTGTTCAGTAATAGTTTATGAAAGCTGTTTGTTTGCTCTATTTATTGTTGTTGCCATAAGTGAAATGACTGAGGAAAACTAAATGGCAGAAACAGTAAATTGATTATACATCATCTTGTTTAGTGTGTGGTTTCATTGAAGCCTGAGCACATCCGTCTTCCTCTGGTATTTTATTTAGGGTACGCAGGTAAAAACATCCTTCAGGTTCAAAGAGTCATGCAGAGCTTGGATTATTCCATGAAATTGCTGTAATAACTTAACAATTGCTTCTGCATCATGCACAGAATCTCCTCCTCTTCTTTGCACAGACAAAGTGGTTCAGTAATCTGCATGTTTTGCCTATGAAAGTGATTTGCTGCTGTGCTTTGTGAAGATGGTATTTTCGGATGGTAAAAGTCTATATCATTCCTCAATTTCTCACAGGCCTTAAGTTAATTGTCATGGTTTTATGGACATTGGTGTGTTTTCTCTGTCAGTGGATGTAGTAGTGTTTTCGCAGGCTGCTGTGACATTTGTTCTTGAAAAGTTACAGCAAAGGAGCTCAGAGTTGTGGATCTGGTTTGTTCTGGCTTGAGTCATACATATGTGGAGTTCCACTTAAGAACCACAGGTGTGAATACTGAACAGTTGAATTTTATAAAAACTGTAGTGTATCAGTCAAACTGTGTTGTTTTATGTGATGTAACGTGGCCAGACACTTCATCTCACAATTGATATTGGACTTTACAAAAAGCAAAGCCTCTGTTTGTAAACCTTTTTTTTTTTAAATTTTTTTGGTGTTTTCAGAAGGTAGCAAATTCTTCACACATGTAGTCACAACTGTATGATTACTCTTTGAAGAAAACTGAACGAAGTGTGTGAATATCCGTTCTCTACATAGCTAATGTATTCAGTTTACTATGAGCTATGACAGGAAAAAAGTGGCTTTTAATTATGACTTTAAGTAATTTCACTACAAAAGTTGTGGTTAAAATTATCGCAAAAAAAAACAAAGAAGTGGAACTGGGGTTAAAAGAGGCTCTTGGAGGCTGACTGCTGCCATACTACTGACAGCATAATTTGAATCAGTCCACAAAATGGCTTAATTAATTCGGTTGTCTAGCTTTACTGTTGCAGCTCTGATGCAGGTTTAGCTTCTTTTCTGTGTAATGTCTCTGAATCACTATGGGTTGAAAGTAAATCTTTTTTCTATGTATTCTGAAGTTTATATGATGTGGTGGGCAGTGTTGTACAATGTGGATCTGTGTGTGTACAGTGTATATAGCCTAAATAGCCGTGTATACTGTATCCACTGGGCTATATGGAGTCGGTATGTGAGGTCATCTGAGCTGTCAGATATAAATGGCTTCAGTCTGTCTGCTGCACATTGATGAGCTGGAGGGACAAAAGCTGCAGCCATTTGTTTTCTTTCCACATTCACAGGCCTCCAGCTTAATGAACTTCCTCACATTTTCTCCCTCTGGTATCATAGCAACACATTTTATCCCAGTCCAGTCACCTGGGCCTGTTTTTCTCTCTCTCTCTTTTTTTTAATATATATATATATATATATATATATATATATTTAAGTACAGGGCATTCTGCTTTTGGCACATACTCATTGCTGAAACAAGTATTTATTTCTTGTCAAATTTTACATGATTTTTTTTATTAGGGCTGGGCAATAAAATGATAATGATATATATCATGATATAACTTTTCCCTGATAGAAATATAAGACATGTTCAATACAATTTCAATAAAATTCATTCATCCATGTTTTGACAGACATAAGAACAGCCAATCATAATTAAGTAGCTTTGCACCGAATCAATCACGCTAGACCCAAGGTAAGTTAGGTTGATGCACAGGCATAAGAGCAGCCGCAGCACACACGCTAATGTTTGGGCTGCAGTGGGAGATAATGAAAATGTGACTGAGAACTTGGGCGACTGGGTTACTGAAGAGTAGACTGGAAACTGATTTGTTTTGGGGCTTTCAATACAATACGGTGGTGCACTGAACAAATACATGTAGCCTAAGTGAAGAACCCAAACACTCACCTTTCCTTAAGTTTCACTTTTGGTCTCATACCAGTTACCGCAGTTAAGGAATGCACCCCCCACGTATCTTACCCCGGTATTGTTTTGTGAACATGGTCTGTTTTTGTTTGTGTTCTTTTTCTAAAATTTGAAAGCTTTTGCTTGCTGGTCAGACTTAATTTAGTTTTAAATTTATGCACCTGTTTGATTTATCTGAAATAGCTGTATAATGTTCTTCAGCACATCTGTCATGTTCAACCTCAGAAAATAAATCATATTTAAATCAATAATAACTTTCTGATGGCTTCACAACTAAGTTATGAGTAACAGAAAATGTGAACTTGACAAGAATAGTGTTTTAATTTACATTGTGATACATAGTGCTATTGTCTGATATGAAAAAAAATGTATTGTGATATGATTGTCTTCCATATTGCCCAGTCCTATTTTCTATATATTACTATTATATACGTAATCATCAAACTGTACCACTTAGGCAAAAAAAATTACAGTTATTAGAAGACAAATGCTAAATGCAGGTCAAAGTACAATGTTTGCTCATGATTTGTGGTGAAAAAGTAACGTATTATAGAAATACTTAAAGTGCAAGTACTGCAAAAAAAACAAACCTTTCTTAAATTGAAAGAAAAGTATGAGTTTCGGTCTCTGTTTAAAAGTGATTCATATGAAGTTTATACAATCCTAAGGGATACATAGGTGTGTCTGCTGCCAGTCGGTGTGTATCCATGTATGCAGTTCATATTCAGTGTCCGTCTTCTTCCTCCACCCACTCATATGTCCACGTCTCCACCGTCCAGCTGACTGACATGATGAATAATGTCTTTCTGAGGAGAACGATGAGACTCAAGCAAATTCTTTGACATGGAGGCGACTTGTATACGTGAGTTCTGTCATGCATAACAGATTACAGTTCAGAGCAGGTTTGAGTCACCACTTATCTGTCAATCAGTAGACAGCAACACACTGAGCTGCTGTTTTTTTTTTTTTTTTTTTTAATAAAACAGACCTAAGTAGGAGATGTCGGTTGTTACTAACTTCTTTTGGAGTCATTTAAAACGGCTTTAAATCCAGGGCATACCTGGGAAAGAAGTCAAAGCAAAAATTTTATTAAATTAAAATGATTGTTTAGGACTCTAAAATTTAGAATCTGTATGGCCTGTGCACTTTCAAAAACAGTTAATCACTATTGTATCTGCTGGTTCATAAATGTGGCACAATAAAATAAATTGCTGCTTGTTTGCTAACTGGACACAAACCTGTGTGGATGCTCAATGAAGGCGCCTTCTGAGCTATAATTTAAACATGATCTAGACTTTTTTTTTATCATAGTGGAATCAGGTCCTTGTTGAATCTTTCTTCCTTTCCTGTAAAGGGCACAGCATTCGGAAAGGCGGTCATATTGACTTTTCCTCGATAAGGTTTTCCAGCTCGTCTCTGTGTAGATAACTGAGCACCATGGCCAGTCGGAGCTTCGGTCAGCAGCTTACTGGCTGACAGCGCCGCTGTGCACAGTCAGCAGCACGACCGGTTCTAAACACACTTTATCATCAAACACTAGGCCGCAGCATCTCCGGCCACTTTATGGCAGATTATTCTGACAGCTACCATGACATCATGAATTGTCTTCATGTGAGATTTCAAGATAGAGTTCTGAGAAGCAGCAAACTTTATAGCTTAAGGATGCATTTTGAAGGATTTTTATACAAATATCCAACTGGCCGCATTGAACTGTAAAGTTGGATGTTTTCCAAACAGGAAGTGACATTGTTGGGTTTGTGTTGTCAAGCAGCATTTTGATCAGTTGAAAGGAACCTTGTATGAACGGGGGGATGCCCCACTCACATCTGATTGAATTAACCCACAGACTGACAGGATGAAGGGTTGTAGCAGCCTGCTGCTCCCATAACCCCCTTCACCTCCATCTGTCAGATTTTAGTGCCCATGCATCTCAGTCTGAGTTGGACCATGTTTCTCTGGATCTCCTGCAGCTGCTTCTGTAAACTGCAACAAAATGAGGTTTTACCATCACAATGTGTTTGAAGGTTTGAGGTTCAATCAAACTGTCACTCGCAGCTTTTCATCCAACAGCTTTTATCTTTTTTTAATATAAAACTGAACCACATATTTACAAGAAGACAGCTCTGTTTTCACTTTGTCAAAATGCCCAGATTTGATCAGACACATTGTGAAACATTAATTTGTCTTGTGATCTGTTTTTCAAAACAATAATACAGATTGCATCATGAAATAAATCACAGTGCTGCATAAACTTTTGTAATCCACATATACATTTAAATGGTATTTTACAGTGTGTTGCATTATGGATTGTTTTGCATTGATTGTCCTCTCTGTAGTGATACTGTCAAGTTGTTCTGCACTGAAAGAGTTCACTTATTCTGCTTCTAACCTGCAGAGATTTTGTAATGTGTTGTTTTGCTGCCAATGACAAAATAACAATTACTCTCACTGGTAATGAAATGCTGACTTCTGCAGCCACTGTAGCTCATAGTTAATATCATTTCTTGCAGAAACTCCAAGCAGTTTTACACAAATGGCTTGCTGAGTCAATGGTGGAACCAACAGCAATAGCAGTCTTTTGTGTTATTGTACAAGGTTTAAAAATATTTGTGGTTCATTTTGTCATGCATGTTAAAAAATAATTGAGTGGTTAAACACTACAACTGTGAGTTGCAGTGCGGACATGCTTAATCAATGAACTCTTTTTTTTTTTCAAGCAATTGTAATGATATCTGGCCTAACTATACCAATACCGTCTCATTACCAGAAATCTCATTAAAGTTAGTTATAGTTCCACCTATGTTACAGAGTACAGTAGTTGGCAAGACACAAAGGTGGTGATGAGGGAATAGATGAGTTTTGGATGCTGAAAAATTATTAGAAAGAAAAAAGACAAGTAATGCTGATTAAAAATGTAAATTGTCAGTTTCATGTTTAATTAAACTGTATTATCAGTAAACATGAAAACTTGGAAGTACCTGGATGTTTATTTTTGTTATTTTTGTCATAATATTTTTAGTTTGAATTAGAACAAATAAACAATATCAATGATCATCCCTTGATAGCAAAGCAAATTGCAATATTGTTTACAAAAATTACAATATGAGTTTTTCACCACATTGTGCTATTCCCAGCATTGTCACATTCAATAATCAGTGGTAGAGAGTCACTATGGTGCCTTTTATGTAGATTCATTGTAACTGCAATTGTTAGTAGTATAAAGCGTTGAGAGCTGGCAGTAGCACAGCCTAGCCCCTGAGAAGTCAGGATCTAAAACAGTTTCTGACTTACTTTTGTTTTAACTGGGCTGGTGTTTAATCTTTTATTTATCCTCCCAGCTAAAGAGGTCACCCTGCTTAAACAGTGAGCAGGATTACTGGAGTTTGGGGAGTTCAGTCTAGAAACAAACAAACAAACTACCAAAGAAAGAAAAACATGGTGGAAGACTGACAGATGCAGAAACATTTTGTTGTTTTGGCTCTTGTCATCACGTTTCTGACACTAGATCTCATGACTTCCTCCCACTGCTGGGATTATTTAGTTTGATAACAGACCAGCAGTCCGTCCATACTGTTCACCTTGTTTTCTTTAAACCCAAAGTGAAGTGCTGAACATGTTGGGAAACATTTCACAGAAAGTAGAAAAACTACCTGATGGTATAGTTAGACCAACATTTATTAATACCACCACAATACAAGAGACGTGTTTTCATCCAGCCGGCATGGGCTCTGTCTGCCAAGCTGCTGAATCAGCCCCTCCTCAGCATCCTGACCTCTGATTGGCTCCTGTTAAACAAGTAATTATGGAAAGGCCATGGGTGCAGCTCCATGAATAATGCTAAATGACTGCTCATTGCAAATTATTAATTGTTTTACTTGATCTGTTGAACCCAAGTGAACTATCTCACACAGTGTGTTGTTCAGTGTTTCTAGTGGAAACGTAATCACTCTCTTGTGGCAGAAGAATCTTATGCTGTAAAAGATTGTCTTATATTTCAGAGATTATAGTGTTTGCGAACCAGGAAGCAGGAGAAAGTCCAGTAATACAGATAGAACATTAGTTATGGATTTTAAATTGACATGGTTGTTGTAGCTAGTACTAATCCTCATAAGTGTCATAATTTGATAAAATAGTTTTGCTTTCAGACTGTACAAGTTTAAAAAAAGAGCCTCAACGATAATTGCTTTGACTAAGACTTCGATGGCCTTCAGTATGTATTTGCTGAAACGAAAAGGTAATAAAATAAACACACTAGTGAAGCTGAAACGATATATTTTCACTTGGAAAAATACCGAAATACCCGGGATGAGTAATCAAATATTCAATATATTAACCTTTTGAATTATTATCATGTGCAGCTGAATAGTTTGACACATATGGAATTAATAGGCCGGGATTAATTATTTGATCCATTTTGTTTTAATTTTGCATTATTGATTAATAGTGGATGAGATTGATTTTTCATAGCAGGACTGTGAGTACCTGACCCGAGTACCTCTGACGCACAGCTGGCTTCATCTCACGGGCCCCTGGTGGAGACGCGGGCATCTCGATCTCACTTACAGTCGTCCTAGTGCAGGAGGGATATGGAGGATGGGTGGGGAAAACACCAAACCAACCAACCAACCTCAAACCCGCAGTGCAGAGGAAGTGACTGCCCGGAACGGTTGGTCGGTGGAGGGTCTCCGACGCAGGTCATGGAAGCAGATTGTTTTAGAAATATTAACTTGGATCATCAGTGTTTGAGTGTGAATCCAAGTGAGTGTGGAGTTGGAGGAATAGTCACATGACTTCAGTTTCGCTTGCTTCCACTTTCACTGCTAACCCCCCCTCCCACACACACTACCACTGGCAATCACATAACCCCCCCAATCAATTTCAGTAGTCAGTATTGATACGAGTATTGACGTGTTGCATGGCTGCGGTGATCAAATAATGAGGTTACAGCTCAAAATTGTACTTTGATTCAGATTCAGTTAGTAAAACCAGTCAATTAATACTGAATTGAATTGATATTGGATCAAGTTTAATCACGATCAATCAATTCAGAACCCTATGAATCAAAATGGATTTGATTAAGGAAATTGGCCATGATGCCCAGCCCTTGTGATTAAATGTAAAATAATGTAGCATTAAATATAAATGAATGTATAATTAACTTTAATTTACTGTATAATTAACTGCAGGTCTTCAAATACATTTCTGAGGGCTTAGGTGTTGGTTTAATGTTATTTGAATAAAAATATGTTCATCTTGACACCATAATTTCTCTAATATTGCCGTATTCATACAGTATAATAGAATGCAGGTTGTAGAAACAGAAAAAAATGGTCATTGATGAGATAAGCTTCAAGCAATCATTTTTGTGTGCCCTTGAAAATGAGTAATCACTTAATAACATTGGTTACACAGTAGAGAAGGTATCTGAAATTAAATTATAAATAACAGAAAAACATAATAGGGCAGTAATTTGTTTATCCGTTTTCATTTGGCTTCAAAACTGTAACACAATGCTTAGTTGCTGCCGCTTGTTTTATATATTCATCAAGAATTAATATTTTTTTATGAGCAGTACAATGAGTGTCCGCTGGGGTCAAAATGAGTGCATCTTTGAATTCTCTTAAAACACATACATGTGCAACAGGATGTTTCAAAATGTCAGCTGATCCATACAACAATGCTAATAATGATACTAATGTTTCATGCATATTTAACTGACAACTGTGGCTTCTGAATTGGTTTTCCTCTACGGTTGCTTATTTTTGGATACTTTTCTGGGTCTAAACATGCATAAAACCCCATCAATACATACTGTGTTTATAGCTAGAGAGGTATTGTTTGCTTGCAGGTTTGTATTTTTTAAGCAGAGTGAGCAGAGGAAAGAGGAAAAAACGAATGTTATTGTCTTTTCCCAGCAGCTGGTTCCTTCTCAGCCCCTGCTGTCTAGGCCTCTTTCACTACTCTGATTAGGTTTTTGTTGCTTCTCCCTCCGTCTCATGCCTGTGTGTGTGTGTGTGTGTGTGTGTGTGTGTGTGTGTGTGTGTGTGAAGAAGTGGTTCATTCGTCAGGGATTTTTTTTCTTCCTTTTTTAGGAACAAACAATGGACTCACTCAGCCAGCTAAACAGACATCATCAAAAAGAGGTCAATTATCGAAAAAAAGGACTAACAAAGAAAAAAAATGCTGTTAGTCTGATGAGTCTTTGTTATGGAAACCGTTTTCTACTTTTGGTCAGAAAAACTGGTTTTCTGTACTCTGCATCAGGCCTCATTGTACATCTGTGAAAATTAGAATCTTGTTTTTGTCTTTTTCTAGCTTTGTGTGTTAGAAAAGGGAACATTTTGTCCTGCTGCTGCTGTCCTTCAAACCTGTCAAGTCGGCAAGATGAAGTTAAAACTGCTGAAGTCTTCTTTGTTTTTCTTGTTTTTGAATCAGATCGGTGTGTGGGAGGGGTTTATGTTTTTTGGCCTTCCCCCTTCATTCATTTACATACTCCTTCTGGGCCAATGCCCTGCTTCTTTATGCGTTAGTGGGTCTCTTGGTGGCATCCTTAAAAGGGGAAGACGCCTCCCCATAAAAGGAAGTAGGACTCATGCATTCAGCAAGGGTGACTTCAAAGACCCTTTGAAAAATTGATCAGGTGGGGTTGTAGCTAAAGTAGGCTAGGGCCTTTTTATCAGGTTAACAACACAAAACACAGCGGAAGAAGAAATGTATCGGTGAACACAGCAGCTCGATGGCTTCATGTGGTGGGAGCAAGACACCTTGACGACTTTTTAAAGGTCATCTCTTTCATGTTTTTCAGCCATGAAGATAACAGCTCTTTTTTTTCTGCTTTCTAGTGAATGGTTTGTTCTGTTATTGTAAGGTAAAAGGAATATAGTAGTGTTGCCATGGTAACACAGTACTGCTCAGGTTAATCATTAAATCTTGATTGCAGCTTAGACCAGTGTTGTAGATTTATACTATGCTCATTAAAAAAATATATCAATGTTCACTAGAGGAATATGCTAGTGTGGATTGAGGAAGACAAAATGATAATAAATGTTTAAAAAAAAAACGCACACAAACACAGGGTGACACAGTAAAAGTGCATGAAGGAACAGCTACGTCCTTCTGTCTGTGGAAGGTCATGGGGGTTGTACATTACATTACATCACCTGGATGATAATAAAACCTACACTACTAAACGTCACGTGCTGCATCACAGGGACTGTCAATAAATAACTGAGGTTTCAGCTGGAGGTCTTGATGGTCCTGGTGGGGCACAGGGGCTCAGAGCGGCATACTTCATATGAAAAGCCGACTTTGTTTACTCATTTGATCTGCATTCTATTTTATTAATAAATATAAAATTTACATGTGTTATGGTGCTCTTTAACTCATTTTATGAAGACCTGTAAAAAGCCTTGGAGCGTGCAACCGTAGCCTGGATGTGAAAAAATTTCACAAAATGAGACCCTGTTGGAGTACTTGTACAGAGCAAGTGTTTACGTAAATAATATTTAATTGAGTCACAACAGATTATATAACAAACATGAATGACACATAAATCAACTTGGCAACTTGACTTGGCTAAAAGTTGTATTACATTTAATAAGATTCTCTTTCACTTTTTTGTTTTGGTTATAAAATGCATTGAATAAAGATTGGACCTCTCAGCTGCAAAATTTTTACTGCAGGGTAAAAAAAAGTCTTAACATTGAAATAATTATTGCACCCATATATATTTATATGAATCTTAGGATCATATGTGTTAAATAAATAATACCAAAGTAATCCTTATATGTATAAAAACCCGTTAGAGTCTGTGAACAGGCTTCATTTCTGCTCTTTAAACAGTATTTTTTAAAACCTTCTTTTGTGTTGCTTTTCATCAGCTGTAAACTTCCAGTCCCAGCTCTTTGTGTGCATTGAAAGGCGTGAACTGGTTCAGCTACAGAAACACACCTGTACAGGCAGCACTCATGTGGCAGACGTAGGACAGCGATGCCCTTGTTTGCGTTGCAGCCTGTGAGGAGTTGTCCTGATTTACTAAATGTTTCCTGTCCTCCCATGATGCAATGGTGGAGGAGGAGGCTGGTGGGTGGGTGTCTCTACAGGAGTCAGACGAATGTGTCAGCAGCATCACCCTTTCACGTTCCATTTTATTTGGTGATTTTGGACCCTGTAAATCTACCGGTGATCCTCAGTGATGCCCCCACTGGTTGCACCAGCATCGAACCATGTGACCTGATTGTGTCCTTTATAGCTGCACTGTGAAAGATCTAGTTTGGACAATCGCTGTCTTCTGTGAAAACCCATCTCTATAAAAAAGAAGAAAAAAAAACCCAACCTACTTTAGGTAATCTGTTTTTATGTGCCTAGTGTGTTGAATGGACTTATCTTATTGTCCTCAGTCTTTGTGTTGTTGTGTGGGCTTATTTCTCATGGTTACTGTGGTTCTCATCCTGTAGTTAAACCTTTTTTTATGCTATTTTTACAGTGTGTTTGTGACATTTTAAGTGTTAAAGCAGTGTTTTTACCATTTGCAAAACTAGTGGTTTTATTGTATTTGACATTATAAAAGGTATTTACATTTTAGGAGCAGCATATCAGGAGGAACTACTGATTGCAGGGTTACAAAGTGTTGCAATATGGGCTTTAATAGGGTTTCTTCAATTTATATATTTTCTTTAACTGAGACCTTGCTGTTTATGGTTTCTGGAACTAAAATGACTTGCGTACCAATTCCTCTACATTTTACAAGGTCTTAAGGCATTGATGGATTTAAATAGATTTGATCTAGTTTTGCATGTAATGCAGCGTTATCAAAATTAGATAAATACCAAAATTTTTATTAAGATTGTCCAAAGTGAAATATGTTCTGTCTCATTGAAGCCTGAATGAAATCTGTGCTTTTGGTTATACCTCTGTAAAAGTGTTTTTTTCAGTGTTGTTATAGTACAGAAGGATTGGCCTGAGCCTCTAAAACAGGGGGGTCAAACTCATGTCATTTTCGGGGCCACATGCAGCTCAATATGACATGAAGTGGGCTGGATCATTAAAATAATAACATAATAATATATAAATAATATGAATTCCACAGTTATATGTGTAATTACTATGTTTTCGCATGAAAAAACAGTAGAAATTGCATCATTAAAATGTTTAATCTATCCTTTAAAAACATGAACAAAAAGAAATTTATTTTAAAAAAAGTGCAATTTTTTACAATTTATGCCATTATTTCACCTCAGTTCCTCATCATCATCACAGTGGATCTACAAATACACAAAATATTTAATAACAGGTAGAATATTAGTACAATTACACTTAATTCGCTTGACATTTCTATTGGTTCACATTTTTTGTAAAAGGCTAGTCTGTAAATGTAAAATTTTTTGTGTAATTGAACTTTCTTTTTTTTGTTTACACAAAAACAAAGAGGAAAAATATGTGTTTTTCATTATTAATAGGTTATTATGATAGTGTTTTATTGGTCTGACCCAAAATTATTAGAACATTTTTTGATTTGATTTTTGTTAACATCTTCAGTGTAATTTTTATATTCCACTCATTCGTCCTGCGGGCCGGATTGGACCATTTGGTGGGCCGGTTTTGACCCCCGGGCCGCATGTTTGACACCCCTGCTCTAAAACGATTGATTCTTCGAGGACCACCAGTTCCCACAACAACTTTAACAGCTACCTGTTGAGAAACTGTTGAAAAATATTTTGTTGTTGGGAGTTTTTTTTCAGTATCTCACACAAGATAAAAACTTTCAAGCCTTGTTTGAGTGGATGGTTGTTCTTGTTACAGGTGTGGTATGGTCGACTTGTTGCAACAAATGCAAGTAATATCAGCAGGATATTTACAAGGTTGTGTTGATCTTACCGATCCAAATGTGCACCGTTTTTCATGGATATATTAAGACCCATTGAATAAGTCATGAGCTAAAAACTTTTTTCCTGAAAAGTGCAGCATCAATCCCTCCCGTCTCCGCTCCTGCTGTGGATTTGGGTCCTGGGTCCAAATATTTAAAGATGGAGGGATATCAGCGGTGTCTTGGGGATCATGCCTGTGTTAATCTGTGATGAGCTGTCAGGTCTACGCCTCTGTGTGTCTAATCCTGCCATCCTCTCAAATCTGATCTCATCCACAGATCTCTAGCATAGCTCAAGGCATCGCTGCTTTAATACTGATAATGCCTTTCTAGTTTGTGGGGAATATAATCTTTGAAAATCCCTTTAATCAAAGCAGCAGTAACACAAACATTGCCTTGGAAAATGGCCGAGCAAAGACTTAAAACGGCAAAATGCCACAGAGAATTTTCTGCCCCTTTTCTGCTTATACATGAGCTAATTTTACTTCTGGTTGAGCTGTATGTTAACATGCATTTCATCACGGTTGAGTTAGTTTCACTCTTTATATACACACTGTACCAAAACCATCAATCAGTCAATTTGATTAACATTCTCCGAGTTACATTTTTAATAAAACGTGATTCTGCTACTTCCCAATATAATTTACAGATCAGTTTGTACAGATATATGGCATGTTTATTTTCCTAAATTGGTTGAAAATAATTAGCATTGCCAAGTATTTAGATATAAAATGAATCCTCATAAATCTATGTAAAGCTTGCTGCACAATCACAGAACATTTCCATAAACCCTGAAGCAGTACATTTCCAATCAATATAATATAATAATATAGTGTAAGTTTTATAAAACTGTTGATTAAAAGTAAGTAAAGTGTGTGACAATATGGTGTGTGGGTTTCTATCTTTATCTATGTAGGTTTTTAAAATTTGTGATACTAAATAAGGACATAATTTCTTTCGTTCTCTTTTTTTTTTTTTTTTTGGCTTACAAAGGTAATTTTAATGATTTGTATAGAAGTTTGAGAAACATTTGAAATATCTGTAAAAGCTGTTCTTTTTGTATTTATCAGTAATATGTCATTTATCTAATTAGCAGTGTGGTGAAAAGGAAATATATTCGCATACACAGGCATGTTTGTCAAAACACTTCTGTCGCTTTTGTGTTAAAACCAAAATTGTGCTCAGTCCACATGCAAATGGAAAAGCACAGTGGTCTTTTGGTTTTTAGTCCACTTTTGGGCTCAAGCATTTTTCTTAATTTTGTGGAAGACTAGTTTGAAATAAAACTGCAGTTTTCAGTAATAACATATGGAATTTAGCATTATTTTTGATCATTTTTATGGTCATATGTGTGCTGGGGTCTAGTTAATTTTAAATGTTCTCCACCTTGATTTTACAGGAATTTTGGTTTTGGTTTTTCGGCAGAAAAAGCACAGCAACTGAAGTGCATGCAAAATCCTCACCCTCAAATCACATTAACCAATCAGAAACCAGGGGGAAATTTACTGTAGTGTCGAATGGAATTCTGAAATACAGTATCTAAGCCCTGATTTACTAAATGAGCCTGAAAAGTACATAAAATTGCATTTATGTATGGAAAAAAAAACACATTCAAACTATAAACTTTAAACTTAACACAACTCCTAAGTGTGTGTGTATATATATATATTAAGCTAAGATTCAGTCTCAACCAATTAACATTTCAAGAATAAGGTTGTGTTTGTCCAACTTTTCTTCTCCTATTAAACTCCAAAACCAATTTCTCATTTGCTCACACATGAAATCAGAGGTGTTTGAGATACACTAGGGCTGATTGAGAGGAGGAGTCTGAGTTTCAGAATGAGCAGTGAAATTACAAGGAGTGGATGAACACTGGAATGAATCACAAACAGTATGTTGACAGAACAAATGAAAAAGATGGTGGAACTGTAGAAGGAAAAGGATGAAAAGATTTTCAGATGGTTTGAGGAAACTGAGTCTTCTCTGGAATGCACTGAAAATATTTGAGCAAAGAGTTTGCAAATCCTAAATCCTACATTACATCATTACATTGAAACAAATCTGTTAGAGTATTTTGTGGGTAAAAGGAGAAGTTGGTGCAAATGAAAGGAATATTTGGTGCAAAAGTTGAAGAAATACAGCCAGTAGGTGTTTGAATGTATTAGCCATCCATCTGCTCTGGAGCTGTGCTCTGTGGTTTCTGTTTTAGGTTTTGTCAACTTGGAAAGTAATCGTTTTTGTAAATGAGGCATCTCGTGTTGAAGACACCAGTTGTGTCATAGGGCAGAGGAAATAGTGAAGATAGTGTTTTGCCACCACACAGGAACACTCTGCTTTGATGTGGAGTATGTTTTTCTTTCTTACAGTTGTAGAGAAACCTCAAGGGGGGCTCTCCTTCTTCATCCAGACCCCTCCTACTGTCAGCCTCTGCTTGGCTGCCTCCCTCATCCACTTCAAAGTTGGGGACATTTCAGCCTCAAAAGTCTTTGTGCTTTGAAGCAAGAAGGGGGATCAGTCACCAAAGTACATTCATGTATGCGTTAAATAGACCTTGTTCAGTAATTCTACGTTAATTTCCAGACATGTTATTTATGCCCAAACAGCCTGGAGATGAACCTACAACAACCTTAAAACCACACAAATATCTTTGAAAGAAAAAAAGCTTCCACAGAGGATCAGCAGACTGTCAGAAAATCTGAAGAAAAGATTTTCTGCAGACCTCAAAACAAACTTTCATTCCCCTGTTTGCACTCTGGACTGACTACAGTAGTATATATAGTGCAGAATACAGTGCATTTTGAGGTTTAAAAGCTCTACTTAATGTGTAAAAGACATCATCTAAAATTACTAATCATTAATATTCTAGATTATTATTATATCCAGATCCTCTCATCCTTTCTGGAAATGCACAACATTTTTTGACATTCTTTTTGCTAAGGTAAATTGTTATCATGTTGTAAGACCATATTTCTATAAAAATATTTTCTTTTGTCTCTCCATATGTGCCTGCTGCTAGTTTTCTTTATCTGTTTGTTTTTTTCCTTCATCTGCTTTATGGCTGACAATAACCAGCCATAACTCCCTGCAGCTGGTGTGAAAGCTTGGCCCATACAAAAGCATGGTTCATTTTGATCAGGACGTGCAATTTTAGTTTGCATTAAACTGAAAAGCCCAGAGAAATGAGTGCAAGAGAATTTATATAGCATTTCTTAGCATTGGCAAACTGCTCTGTGAATTTTGCATTTCTCAGTTCAGTTTATTGTTTTAAGCATATATATGAATGTGTGCGTGTGTGTGTGTTTAAACAAAAAA
>JAPSES010000195.1:12117-43094 GCA_029822895.1 Maxillicosta whitleyi
GGGGGTCTGTTTTATTTGGTTTTTGCCAAATAAAATCAGCTTTTTTATTATTTCCTGGTGCTAAAGGATCACTGAACATTAAATCAAGATTTTATCCAGAGACTCTGAGGTAACATAAAAGTTTTAAAATCTCATTAAAATCTCATTTCCTGTGGTGCCCATGTAGCTCAGCGGGCTAAGGCACATGCTGAGTTCTTTGCGACATCATTGGTTGAAACCGGCTCATGACCACTGTCGCGTTTCATCACATCTCGCATCTGTTCTGTCACACTCCACTGTGTTCAGCCTTTCTGACATCTCTGACTTTATACGTGGAAAGACGCTCTTCATGACCTCATGTAGGCTGACTGCAGATGACTTCAGTGACTGCTTTAAAGCTCCAAATAGGCCTGTGTCGATTATCAGAATTATAGCCAGTCAAAACATCTGTTTCTCTAAAAGATAAATACTCATCATAAGCGTCACAAGTGATTTTATACTAAAGGAAATTTTTCCATTGCTTTTTTAATGAACCGTTCAGGACGGTCGTAGTTTAAAAGATGTGTTTTAATTGTCTCTTTTAACATTAAGAGCCTTGAGTGGTGTAACGCTACGGTCAGTGCAGAGACCTGTCTGAATACTAATAATCGTGACAAAAGAGAGAAATGGACTAAGGGTAGGTAAGGTAAGGCCTTGCTGGGGTTATTGTAACAGAGGAAATGTTCATATAAATTTCAGTAGCACATTGTTAACATCATGTATTTATAACAACCACTGGCAGGATGACACCTGGAGGTTCCAGCAGGCAGTGCAATGCAACAAGACCCAAAGATCCAAAACTGTCATAAAATAACATTAATAATAGCATCAAATACATTTTCTATATATAGACATTTTGAAGATTAGGTGACTACTTATCTTTTAAAGAAACAGAGAGTTACCACAGCCTGGAATGTTATGGAAATACACTAAAAAAAAAAAAAAAAAAAAAGAGACTAGATTAAATTCTGCATCTCTTAATAGGGTATTCATAATATTTGGACTGGCAGCCAGATGAAAATGTAAATTCTACATTTGAAATATTAGTATATTGTCTGACGTCTCATTTTTTTTTTTCCTATTTATTAAACCATAGCAGGTTAGATCAGTTACACAGTTGCTTTATTAAAACTGGAGAATTCTAAGTAGATTGATGTACAGATGGAGGAATTGTTTGGCTCTGGTATTATTTGAGTTAATTGTGTCCGCAGTGGAGTGTGAAGTAAATCAAAAACACACTTTCATCAACAAACAAGTACAGAGCTGCTACTGGACATGGAGAAACATCCTGTGATGATAAAAACGATAGGTCCGCTTTTTCATTTTACATTTCTCTAAGTGCTTGTCGAGGCCTCCAGGAAATTCAGTGGCACAGCTCTCAGATATAGGGTTCTGGGCCAGAGTTGAGCCGGGAACCACCCGGCATAATGTGGTCCGGTTCTGGCTCTGAAGCAGCCGATTTGCTAGAAAAATCGACCAAAGACGGCTTGGACAGGTCAGGTTGTCGATTTTTTTTCCTTTGTTTTTGTTGAGATGAAAGAGGTTCAGCTATACTAAGACTATAACACAGTTAACCTATAACTACCAGGTGACAACGACTGGAGCCTGCAGAGAGCCAGAACCGGCCCAAATGTGTCTAGTTTGGGTGATATTGTAGTGCATGTGGTCTATAGTACAGTAGCATCAACACAATGGTCCAAGAGACAGATCAGATAGAAGATATCATACAGATGGTCCAATACAGTTATAGTACAACATCTATACATCAACTATACATTGTGCGTTTTTTTTTTCCTTTGTTATATTTTCAAGGGGTCTCAGGGAGTAGACTTGGTCACCATTACATCACTGCTGTTAAACGGGAAGGGAGTTGAAATAGTGGTAGGGGTAGAGCCATAGATAGATAGTGTCTGCTTGTTGTATTTTCAGTAGCAGCTACATTAGGCTGCAGTAAAAACTGTAACAGGAGGGTGGACCACAAGGCTACAAGTGTCACCTGGTAAAGTCTGAGGACGTTGAATGTACCTGCTAATGGATTCCATTTCAATTATGATCAATTTCTGCTGCAGTGTTTTGATCCAGATGGAAAAACATATATTTCTATTATGTAATTACTCTGATTGAACAGCTTTAATAGTGTTTTACTATTCAGCAGAAGTAACTGGAGCTATAATTCACTATATGAAATAATGTTATACTAAAACATTATTGAGTTATGCATTTTTTTTTATATATATTTTTGTATGAGCATCATTTCTTTCACTGTAAGTAGTGACTGTTAAACACATATAATGTACTTTCTGCCTTGAGGATCTTGGGAAATGATGTGCATTAAACAACAGGCATTATATTACAGTTATACTGTGGCATATACTTAAGTTATTTTACTTTATTGACATTTTCGGGAGCTGATGCAATGTTAGAAGCCAACTAAAAAGTAAATAAATTTACTTATCTGAAGGTAAATTAGCTATTAACTTTATGTCTCCTGATACACTGACTGATTAATATTGAAATATATCGATAATTACTCTTCCCCATATGATGCAAAGAAGCATACACAAGTAATAAAAAGAGTGCCTATGATATGATGCCAATGACTGAAATGGGCTTTTACATTAAAGGACAACATAATGTGCACACACTTGAAAACCCTCTACCTCACTTATCAGTGCATGCCAAAGTATTTAGACAGACGTATAGACAGTTCACCGACTGATGACAATACCCTGCAACCAGTGTGGCCAGGGGTAAAAACTACAAAGGACTTTTTGGAAATCTATATAATATAATGGGATATCATTAATAAATAAACAACATGAACCATTTTTACTGCAATACATTATATCTTCAACCATTAACTTTGTTGTAGGAGGACAAAGGTTGTCACTGCTAATTTTTTTTTTTAATTAATTTTCTTTTGCCTTCATGGCATTCTAAAATGTAAAAAACAAATAAAGGGGAAAAATGTCATACAACAACAGCTTAAAACTTGACAGTTTCTGATATTATTTAAATGAGAAAATGAAGAAATAGAATTTTTCTACATTTGGATAAAACAGCTGTACAGTTTTACAATCAGAATAAAAACTTGAGGTTTGGTTGCCTTTTATTAACTTTCTTGTTTTTACATATTTTATATGATGAATAAAGTCACATGTTCTGGATTTGGGAGTAAATGTAATCAGATCATCATCCTGTTCCGAGAGGATGATTGTAGTCTAATCTGAACAAACATTCTGTCCATCTATGGCTCTGATTCCAAAACAGGGTCCTGGAAATAGAACTTGGGTTTGGTTTAAGGAGGGGACAGGACACTAAAGACTTAAAGGGATAAAGTGTTCAGGGTAAAAGGACTAAAGGGGTTACAATACTAAAGGGGTCAGGATGAGAGGGTGTTGAAGTTTGGAAATGATGCTCAAGGTTTACAGTGATGAGAGATTTACCGCGATACAGGATTTCAGAGGATTATGGGTGGAGAAAACGAGGTTAGCATGAGTCTTATGGGTGGGTAATGTTAGGATATGACTGTGGCCTCCGTAACTATAGCAGGGTCTTCTATGTCCGCTTTACTTTGAACCATCCGCAGCTCCAGCTGGGGTGGACTGGGCCTCCGACCAGGACCTGCCAATTCTAAGAGAGCCATGGGTAGGACGGGGACGAATAAGAGATGCAGAGGAAAAAGGATTCAAGTTTAATTAGACTTTAGCTATTTTTAGCATAGAAAGCATGTTGAGTTAATGATGTGATTCACTCAGAAATCAGGGTAATACTAACAATAATCTTATGGGATAAGTTCTACGGTTACTATTTAAAAAGATGGAAAGTAGAAATACACTTACCGTGAGCATAAGATATGGTCCTCTGGATGACGTGGTGCATCACTGAAAAAGTTTTCTCACAGGCCGTCTGAGACAGAAAGAGAAGGAAGAAAAACAATAAAATCAAGAGAACTGAAGTTGATGCCGCCTCCTCTTTAGGCTGCCCAGTGTGTGTGTTTCTACCTTTAGGTCGTTGGGGTAGTGGTGTGTCCATGCTAGAAGCATAGCAGCAAACAAATCTCCAGTTCCCACAAACACAGCGTCCACCTTGGGGACTTCTATTCGAACTCTCTGTGTCGTCCTGCTGCCGTCTGGACGAACTGAAGAGTAGAGTTGAGATGAAATGAAAAGTAACAATTAAATGGTTTGGTTATACTGGTTGGTTATGACTCTTGTTGAAACCAGAAACAAATCCTGACACAGATTCATGAAGTGAGTGCTTTGACTGGACATCTACACTGACGTGGAATATTTTATTACTGTTTTGCAAATAATGGACCACTTTTTTGAATTTGAGGACAGCTGAATTTACACTGGATGTTAATAATAATAATAATAATGATAGTATAATGCAAAATAATTATCTTTTTTTTAGTTTATTATTCCCACCTTGTGCTTTATAATGTGCAATTACCTGTTTTTTGCAATATTGTTTTTCTTTTTTAGAGTTAAAATTTTGCTATTTTCTTGTGGTATTTCTTGTGTATCTGGTGTTGTGCTACTATTGGAACATCAGTTTCCTGTGGACTCTGCCCAAAAAACCAATAAAGTTCTATTTTAACTAATCTAATCTAATCTAATCTAATCTAAAGATCATCATATTCACATGTCACCTACCATGGCGCTGACTGCCCAGAGACACAAGGAAGCGGTCTCCCAGTCTGGAGGGCAGATCAGAGGAGGTGATGACCACCGTGTCTGGACCCATGGCATGGAGAAGGTCCATTACCTGCAAAGAGTAAAAGGCATATTCAGGTTAAGGCTGCGTGATACTGGCAAAACTTGTGATATGTGATATGGATGTACAGCATTACGATAACAATAATATTCCAGTATTTCTCGTTCACCTTTAAAAATACCAAATTCAGCTAAGAAAAGTGTTCCTTAACAATGTTAAAATGAGACAATTGTTTGTATGTTATTGTTAATTTAAGACAAAATACTGAACTACTACAATCAGTTACACAGTTCTCTCCAAAAACCTGGTGAAGCTGCAACCATAGACCTTCAGACACAAACATAGTCAAATATTCACATCTAACAATGTGTAAATGACATGGATGTATTTCATAATAAAAGCACCAGAGTACGACCATGTAAGAGCTTTAACAAAACAATATTCCATTATTTGTCTGGTTTAGTAAATACTGCATTTAAAAATAAAATCGTTAAATATAATTGTCTAAGCCTCTATTCACATCTTTTCAACATTAATAACATGTAAACTTGCATTCAACAGCAGCAGTAGCATTAGTTCAGTTTTTTGCCAGAAAAACTAGTATGTTAGAGTGACAGAGAAAACCAATCTGGTATCCCACAGTGTGTAAAACAGAAAGTTAATAAAAAATAAAATAACAAATTATTGCATGTCTTTGTGATATGAATATTGCACAGTCCATTATCATGATAACAATATTTGTGCGATATACTGTGCAGCCATAATTCAGGTCTATATTTTCTCAGAGCATAGAACAAGTAGACATCAACAGGATATAGTGTCCAAAATAAATAAAGGACAAGAGCCAAATGTGGGTAGATTTTTCAGGCTGATATGTGAGTGTTTGGAAGAGGGATAGAGCCTCACAAAATACAGATTTATTTATAGCTACCATTAAACTACTTAAACAACCTTCATGTAGCAATGTTTCTAAAGTGTAAGTCCCAGTCCAACATTAGGTTTGTTGGTTTATTATTAGTTTACGTCCACCTATGCAATTCTACATCTCTGCCTTACGATTAATAAATTATCTAGTGTTTTATACCAGGTTTCATTAAATACATGTCATATTTCTAACTGTTTGTTGGGCTTCTTGTCATTGGGTCAGACATCACATGAAATAGTGGCTGTTAATGGAGAAGAAAAATAGTGAAATAAGTTCTAAATAGTGACCTTTAGAATCCCTGTAATAGTTTTTTGTGTTTCTTTTACTGCTGTACACATATTCCCTGTATTTTCTTGTTGTATCCATAGAAAAACGAATGAAAAATAAATATGGATGCTCATTTGAACACTGAAAAAATAACAAACCTACAAGTGGCCGGAACACGGAACACGGTACACGGAACTGTGTACTCCATATGTAAAAAGGCTAGTATGATTTTTGTTGCAATACCAGGTCAAAAACTTTATTGTGCAACTCAACAATTCAAGGATTAGGGATAAAGAATGATCTGTTACCTCCACAGCGTCTTTCTCTGTGCTGATATTTTTTCCTGTCAATAATCTGAAATACAAAAAGAGATATCCATTGTGTCAACATTGTAATTGAGGACCGGAACATGAGAAATAACAGTCCTACTGAATGGGATTCAAAGAAATCTGACACACCCTAACACAAACAAGTTTTCTAATAACTTTTTTAATGTCATGATCTTTAAGGATTTGTAAGAAAGTCAAAATTATGAGATAAAAAGTCAAAATTATGAGGTACAAAAGTCATAATTATGTGATAGAAAGTCAAACTTATGAGATAAAAAGTCAAAATTATAAGATAAAAAGGTCAAATTATGAGATAGAAAGTCAAAATTATGAGATAAAAAGTCAAATTTCTGATATACAAAAGTCATAATTATGTGATAGAAAGTCAAACTTATGAGATAAAAAGTCAAAATTATAAGATAAAAAGGTCAAAATTATGAGATAGAAAGTCAAAATTATGAGATAAAAAGTCAAAATTCTGATATACAAAAGTCATAATTATGTGATAGAAAGTCAAACTTATGAGATAAAAAGTCAAAATTATGAGATAGAAAGTCAAAATTATGCGATAAAAAGTCAAACTTATGAGATAAAAAGTCAAACTTATGAGATAGAAAGTCAAAATTATGATATACAAAAGTCATAATTATGTGACAGAAAGTCAAACTTATGAGATAAAAAGTCAAACTTATGGGATAAAAAGTCAAAATTATGACCTAGGAAGTGCACGTGTCAAGCTTGGAGGGAACGCAACATCCTGAATGGCGGGTTAGGGTAATTCTCAATTCCACTCTGTCCCTGTCCAGCAATCACATGAGTACGCGTACCGTTTCCCTGTCTGTCACGATGCCATGCATCCAACACTTCTGTTGCATCCAGCGATACCCATGGCACTGCCCAGAAGTCTGTAATTGTGCTTCAATGAAAGCCGCTACCTCTGTGGGGTCTACCTCGTTCTTCCTGCACCACAATCATTTCTTTCTCATAACTCTTTCTAGAGTCCGTCGGCTCACAACCACGCCATGCTTCTGAGCTAAAACTGCTGTAATTTCATCATTAGAGTACATCCGTCTGAAATAGTCTTCAACATAGTGTTGCCACTCCATGGTCAAGGTCTGAAGGTGCCTTAACCATTCATGTTTTCTGTTTGTTATCTAAAAATTTTGACTTTTTATCATAATTATGACTTTTTATCTCACAATTACAACTTTTGTATCTCAGAATTTTGACTTTTTAGCTCATAATTCTGACTTTCATATCTCATAATTTTGACTTAGCATAAACCTTTTTTTTTATTTCACTGGCAGAAATGGGCTTCCATAGGGAACTCCACTAGCTGGTGCAATTCAGCAGTTTAGTAAGTCATACATAAACCGGTGCAAATCAGGTGAAAGCTCATCATCCACTTAAAATGAATATTTAAGCAAAAATAAACATTAGAAGAACAAATCGACATGTACTCACTCAGCCTCGAACTGGTTTGGAGTTATAATATCAGCAACAGGAACCACCTTGTTCTTATAGACCGGATACAGATTTTGAGGGACATACTGTGGAAGAAGGCAGCTATGTTTATATCAAATACACAAACACATACTAAGAGATACCTAAAGCAAGAACTGTACAGACACACAAAGTTAAAGCCTTTTCAGTTTATTTTGTGTTTTGTGTTATTTATGTGTTACTGTTTATAAATGGTGCGCAGAGATAAAATACAATCAAGATCTGAAATTACGTATCTGAACAGTGTAATATATACACAGCACACACAGTGAGTCACTGTGTATATGACATGGGGATCACAATAATCCATGTGTCACTGAGAAATGAGCCTTGTTACACACCCCCAGAACACAGACACACAAACAACACACACATAAAGATAAAAGCACACACAGGGATGAGAACTAAATCCTCCCACGCACATTGAAAGCTCCAAATCCTTGTAAAACTGGATCTAATGTAAACAGCAGTGAAGGAAGACATAGCAGGTGACAAAGATGCAGTACGTGAAGATAAAACTGTCAATAATCTCACCATAGATCCGTGATCACCGAGGACAGGGTCACACACTGAAACAACAGAGTCAAAGCAGTAAAGCTCCGGTTAGTAACATATTCCTTAAATGCAGCAGGGAAAGGAGGCATGAAAGTGGATTTACAGATGCAAACATAGCTGAGAAAATATTAAAACCCACAAAAAAGCATGACTACATCTTCAAAAGACCCTGCTCATCATCTGTCCTGAGAGTGTTTTTTAAACACAGCCAGGCTAAGGGTGTATCTACATCAGACACATTGTTTAATGTTTGTGGACATCAACATGAATTACACTTGCAGTCAGAAATCTTTTTAGATACCCTATGGTAAGCCCTTCACAATAACTACCACTGTCCAATAATCTATTAGCAGTGGAAACTAGATACAGGAACCCTGTCGAGATTTCACAACATGTGAAAATGCTGTAACAGTGCATTAAAAACCTGGACGTACAACAGCTTAACATTAACAGTAAGGCCTGGCCATGCGAGTAATAGACTGACAAAGCACTGTGCAGCAATACTAATCATTCCATTTCTATTTTTAAAAACGTATTTCGCAGCAACCATAATAGCTCAAAGTGTAGGTTTAAGCAAGTATTTTAGCATTCAATTAAGGAATAATGATCAAATATTGAACAAAAACATTCATTTATCATCACTGACAAAGTAACAAAGTGAGGAAAAATATCCAGCAGTTATCAAGGTTTGGAAAAAAATGCCCCAAAGTGCAAATATTTAGCATATCACACATGTCTGAATATATGAGAGTACATTATATCCAAAAAATGAAATTGATATCATTCTTATTTTAGTTTTAAAAGACATTAACTCATGTTTACTGAGTGAGAATCCAAAAAAGTTACGTAATGAGGTGTTTGTTCAGTGTGATGCACCAGAATAATAACCAAAGATTTTAAGATACTGATAAAATCATCAGTCTTTGGTGATATGCGTTTTTTTTTTTTTTTTCTTGTTTTTTTTTAAAAATAATAAATAACATTCAAAATATTAATTGTAGCATTTTATCATTGTGAAATATAATATTAGACACAGGCATATAATTTGAACATTTATTTATATTCTAAATTTATGATGTATACATTAATTTACAACATTTACTATTCTTAAGTTACACTGTATTCTATTTACATTTTTCTTATATATCCAGTTCTAATTCAGGGACTAATTAAATAAACACAGTTTTAGAGACTATAGATATATGCCTTTCACACTGAGTAATCAAAAATATGTAATATAATGTTTTAGAAATGAAATAAATTGACCCTGATGTTCACTTTCACTTGGCCAGGCCCACTAGTGACATACACACATACAGTATGCAGACCTCCTTTCACACACTGATAATACTGTGCCAGAGCAGTAGATGGCACCCTCCTCTATCATTCTGGAATAGGGGTAAATGTCAACTGGGTAGTTTGGATCATTTTTGGGTGGCTCTGAGTGCAGGACGCTGTGACACCACTTTTGTCTGAGTAAAAATGTTGTTTTGGCAGAGCATGTGTGTAAGAGGAAGTATATCACAGTATTCAAGTGACTATAAAACACACCAATTCAACAAAACAAAAGGTCATGTAAAAAGGAGTCATTTTGAGGGGGGGGGGGGGCACACAGCACACACAGCTCAGAGGTTGTTCTGTCATGCAGTGAGGAGAACTTTCAAAGCAATACTGCACAAATGGTGGAAGGAGAATGACAATCCTGCAGCTGCACATCGGAAGTATTCAGCTATATGTTCTAGTAGAACAAGAATGCAGGGGAGTTTTTTATGTTTTCCATTTTGTAGGTTCAACAGTATAAAAGAGCTGATATGTATATGAATGTACTGTTGTAGACAGTTTCTGACAGACCGCAAACAGAGATAGAACAGATCAATATGTGTGCATTTTGTTTATTAATGTTATCTGTGTTAATTACAGTATCTGACGATTTGACTGGATTTTCCCATTGTATGACATTATATCTGTTAGTAGTAGTTGTATCTGTAGTCATTTCTAAAAAAGGAAATAGTAAAATCATTTTAGAATAAGTGTCAAATATCAGAGTAGTCACAAAGGACAACGCCGTATGTGTGAGCTACAAATACAACATAAAAAATATTAGAAAAAAACTCCTTAGTTTAAGCCCAGATGAGATGCTGACTAAATTAAGCTATTTTACAATATATTTTAGTCCTAAAAAAATATTTGTCTGTGTCTTGCATACATTACTGGTGTTCATTTATGTAGTATATTATATTTTAAAAGGTACAATGACCTAACATCAATTCAAAATATAGTCATTTATTAATATCACTGGTCTACATGTAAAATGCACGTTTACAATACATTCACTTTTCAGGTTCCATCTAGTGGAACATTTATAAATCCACTGCATAAATGTACATAAACCAACATATGTGCGCAATAACACACCATCATATAGACTGAAAACATGAGCTAGCCAATACTATTATAAAGTATGTAAGATTTCACACATTTAATGTCAGAAGCAGATATTTTCTAAAATTGTAGAACAGTGTATTCAATCTTCTTTGCTGTTGGCTAACCAACATTCATACATGACTTTGGAGAAACCAAAGATTTCTTTTTATTTTACATTACTGCTAATTATATTGTGAACGTAGCTGTCGCATACATATACTGTTGTCCTTTTTGTCTACTCTCTGATGTGTCGAGAGCTTTTAGTGAAGAGATTTCCATTCCTCCCTTTGATGATCTCTCTCTAATATCACGGAATATGCCAGAGATTATTTGCCAATAGCTTGAGAGGCTCTTAATATTACAACGTATGCATATAATGTATGTTGAACAGGTGTTGTCCCCTTCTGACAGACATACAGTTAGCAGTTCTCCACACAGCACTTTCCACCCACAACAAAAAAACACTTGCATGAAGACAAACAAATTATACACATTAAAACCTGGTTGCTTATTATTTTTTAGGAATGGCAGTAGACCGTCATGAACCCATTTTCTACAGGCTAATCTACTGCTGAGTGAATGTCATTAGAGATGAAGCTCCTCCTGAGGGAGAATACTGGTAGTATCATCACATGAAGCAACATGAAGCTACTTTATATTATACCATTTCAAGTTAATCTCCAAAGTTGTACCATGAAATATTTCAGACACTATGAAGTGACTTATTTGGTCTTATTGGAGGATATTATTTGTGCTTCACTGTTATAGAGTAATTCATATATTATGTGAACAAATTCTACAATAATCATATTCAGTTTGAAAGGGATCACTCTGCAAATCACTTCTCCTCCAACTCAACAGCTATGCAGAACAGCTCATTGTTTGGTTTTAAAGCAGCATATTTCAGTCTCGTGAACCCTGTTCCCAAGTGTGCAGCTGTTCTGCATAAAAAAAAGCTCAGATGGACACACTCTAGTCTAAACTATTGGTCTAGAATCAAGAGACAGGAAGAATAAGGAAATATTAGACTGGCTGAGGGAGACAGAAAGATCACACCAAGTGAATGTGAATTACTTTTTTTCTTTAATTTTTTTTTTTTTTTTTTAACGTTACTTTACACACCTTTCTCAAAATCATGTGCACTTCTTAACAGCTCTTTACACAGTGTGGTTCCCAAATACACATCAGTGAATCTCACACTTACTCAGATGGACTCATACTATATCATCTGCTCCCTGCCAACAGACTACTGTGCCACTCAATATGCAACGGACTACAAAACACAGATTACTTCAAGCATTGTAAAATACCCATACCGGTGTTACCTCAAATAAAAACCAGGCCTCAGTAACAAGCTGTTCCTCTAATAATAGCCAGTTCGAGGTCGACACAAACAAATAAAAGACAGTCCTCAAATACAGGCCAGGTGAAAAAAAAAAAAAAAGTGGATAAACTGCTGGTGCTTGCCATGTAATATGCTCCCACTTTAGCACAATGTCCACTTCAAAAAGTTGAATACAACACAGCTATTAACACTTTGTGTTATTGTCTGATTTCAATCACTGCAGGTGTGTGTTTTCAGCAGAGCACAACAGAAAAGCAATGTTTACCAAATTAAATCTCTATTATGTAATCAACACGCTTACATGCTGGAGGTCTTTTATTTTGAAATCGTGAAGGAACTGCTGCATAAGAAGGCAATGCATTATAGTATGTGTAATATTCTAAAATTATAAACAACCATTTTTACAGAGGAATGTTTCAAACAGATTTAATTAGAAACAAAGTCCAGACTAATAAAACCCTTATTTATAGTATCTCCTGCAGCTGAGGTAAATAAAAGCTACAACTACTATTCATGGAATATGGTGTTATGTCTGTCTGTATTCTTTATTTCACCATGGTAACACTTATAAAAGATACATCTCATAATGTCAAACAGATGAAAACAATCAGGAATACTGCTCTGTTTGAATTGTTCTGTGGTGTATTACAGCGCAACAGAAAATGTGAAGTCCTAATGCTGATCCATGGTGACCTTCATGTTTTGGGTAATTTTTTAATGAATTTCACATTTACAGTAACATTCTCCTTAGTTTCATTTTGACAGTTTCTAACTTCTTAGAATGACACACTTCTTCTGGTTATTATTTCTAACAAACCAGTTCGTTTGTGTAGTTACATCCTTGAAATCTTCTCAGGGGTCACCAACTCCGGTCCTCGAGGCCCATTATCCTGCATGTTTTAGATATTTCCTTCTTCCAGCACACCTGGATCACAGTTAATGATCCAGCTCTGCAGAAGCCTCGTCACCATCTAATGGCTTCCTGGTGTGCTGCAAGAGGGAAACATCTAAAACATGCAGGATACTGGGCCTCGAGGACTGGAGTTGGTGACCCCTGCTCTATACTCTGGAACAAACAGTATTCTTTTTTCCTCAACATCAACATTTTGACCAAATGTTTCTTTCCACATTCAAAGATAAAGTGGTTAGTATAACATATTTCTAGAATAAATAACTTCACCATTATCACATTTTGTGTCCTGAAAACTTACCATACACCAGGTTGGGGTTGGCTCTCTTTAACTCCTGAACAATGTCCACTACCATCTCCAAAAAGGATGTGTCTCTGGTATACCCTGAAGGCAACATGACAACATGCATATTTTTAGTCAGTTTGGTTGCACCCATTTCCATATGTATATATATATATATTTATATATATATATATATATTTTTTTTTTCTTTTCTTCTGTATCTTCAGTATTTCTTTGTGGTTTGGAATATTGTCAGTGTTTTTCAGTATAATTTTTGTACGATAGTTTTTATATAGTCTTTCTTTTTACACTTAAAGAGTCTGCTGCTAAACAGAACACAGTTACTGATTTCATTGTTCCTGTAACACTTACAATGAAGATCTATTCTATTGTTGGTACAAAATTCTGCAGCAGTTTATACAGAAGCATTCAAGGTGAATAGATGTAGAGGAACTAATGCAGGTATGCATTAGAGTAAACATTCACAGACAATAGGTAACAGCTGTGTTTGTGTTCAGAACATTTCACTTCAAAACACTGTCTTCAAGACTGCACAACTGATTTTCAGTGCTGCTGTAATTTTGAGCAGTGTTTGTGGAGGTTAAAAGCGGAGTACCCACCTGTTAAAACATAGTCATAGTGGTGCACGTTGTTCAGTTTGATTCCTTCATAAAGAACATGGAGCTCATCTGCTGTCAACACCTGACCCTTCCAATGGGAATAACCTGCAGAGAGGAGGCGAAGAGGAAATGTGTTTTCTGAGTCACTATCATAAACACTTTTTTTGTTGTCGAGGTACTTCAGTGCAAATGAACCAGTAAACATGCTGTTACAAACACCAACCAAAATACATCCAGAGACACATCATAGTAAAGAACCTTTCTACTTGACTGGTGCCTTATTTCAGAATCACAGTGTCCCATTTCATGTTAAAAACAAATGTGCAGTTTTAGAAATGAAGACCAGTCAAAATTGATTTACAATATGTATATACACAAAGCCTCACTAAGACCATAAACCATTACTTTGGCCATTCACAGAATAGTACCTTGTAACTTCAGCCAATAATGAATCTATAATTCTGCAGGGATGAAACAAAGTGCTGGTTGTCATTGGGGGAAGATAACTGCAGCTCACTGATGATGCAATCATGAACTAAGACCAAACACAATAAACAGGATGCTTTCAGATGTTAAGAATGTGTGAATGGACAAGTTCTGTGTTCTGTGTTCATTGCTGTATCATGTTTGCTTTGGTGCTCCATCTGCAAATGAAGTTCGTAACAGATAAATAAAGTGTATTTGATTTGATGAATCGTGTGTCTGTTTCTCTAGTGTTTTATAGAAATAAAGACTGGGTTTTTCCTACATAGAAAATTAAGGTGGCCACTTCCAAACAGGTGAATTTTTGTTGTCTGTAACAACAGTAGATATACCGCAATGATGTGGTTCAACAGTCTTTTTTTTTTTTTTTTTTTTACCAAATAGAAATATGTACATATGGGTGTAGGTTTTACAAGGTTCAATAGACTGATCGCTTCTTTCTTCAAAATCTCCACTGAATGAAGTTCTGTCCATAGTGACAGGTGGAGATAAGATTATTGTGTACTAAAAAGAAGTTGCTTAGTTCATTTATAACAATATAAAAAAATTCAAATGATAATTCATGTAAAAACTAATTCAGTGCAGTGACGCTATTATCAGCAAGTTGCTGATGTAGAACATGTTAATTCGACACACCCTGTTAATAACAATGTCGATACACCCAGTCTGAATAAACCAAAGGTTTCAGCTTCTACAATAGACTGGCCGACCTAACTGGAAATCAACCAAACTCTAGATAAAACACAATTGAAATGAATGCATATATCCACCTGTTACTCATGTACTGCCAACTGCTATATCACATGGCGTAGCTCTGTAGCTGTGTGGTCGTTTGCACTTCCACCTCACAGTTAGACTGGTTCTGGGTTCTGTGCTTAGTTTTATCTGTTCTCTCTAGTTTGTCCGACCATTAAAACCAGGCACATATACCTGCAGGTTAATTTTCATGTCAGTGCCCTTAACCACAGACCTGGAATTGGTGTCAGAGTGCCTTCAATGACAGCTCACTGCTTCTAATGTGGACTATGAGCTATTGCTAAAGCTAATGCTAGCCACTGTGTATCAGACATATGTGAGCAAAAATGGCTAAAATACAGAGACTGAATTTCGCTATGGGGATAATAAATTGAGTTAACCTTTAACCTTAAAAATCTCTACTCTGCCCTACAAAACTTCCATTCCTGGATGAAAGTTACAGATACTGGCATCAGTTTTGCCTCCTACTCATCAGTAACACCTAAATGCCTTATTTGTCCCCCCTGAATTGTGTTTGTCAATGAGCAGCTTAAAAAGGAACTGACGGAGTAAGTTCAGCTTGAAAAAAAAAGAAAAGAAAAAAGATGACAAACTGGGAAAATATTGTAAATATGGTCTTCAAGAAGTAATATCACATACACATTCTCTCACATGAGCACAGATCGGCAAATTCAGTTTCTGGTAAGCTGCGACAAGATGGAAGAACGGGGGCAATAACAGGACGGACCCCTCAACATTCACACCTACACGGTCGGTGTGTATTTGTGAAGGTGTGCATTGTGTTTCAACATGTGCACATGTGCATTTGGGGGTGGATGTATATGTTCAGTATGGATAGATGTGTATTTCTGTGACGTGAATGCTAAAGTAAGCATGTGTTAGTACGTGTCTCTCTGCATATGACATGTTTGCTGCAGGCTGATGATGTCGCAGCTCCAGGTGAGTCACAGCCAGGTCACGTGGTGGGGGGTTCTGGTTGCTAAGCAACAAGCCGGGAGAAAGCCAAAGGGGCTAAAGAAAGAGAGATGAGCATTCAGAGAGCTGTGTGTGAGGGAGAGAGAATGAAGGCAGGCCTACAGATAAGAGCAGCTTCTGTCGTCATCACTCGCTGCTGTCGCAATTCACAACGACTGCTGCTGTTTACTGCTGCGTCCTGTCGCTCTCTCTCTGTACCCTCTGTCCTTCTCTTCATCACTGGCTGTCTGTCTCTCTGGTTCATTTTTTTGGCTGCCTCTCCAACTCTACATTCATTTTCTTTCCCTCCAGCTATCCTCTTTTTTTCTGTCGTGCACATCTTCAAAATGTCACACCAGATTACAAGCTCTCCTTGAAGAAATTGCAGATGTTAATTTCCAGTACACAAAGAGTTAATTAAACATTTTGTCATTTAAAGGTCTTTTAAAGACACAAGTTACACCACAGACTTGAAGATTTGGTTTCAGCAAAAACAATATTTTTCTTCTTGACATTGCCTTTAGCTGTACCACTGTCTGCTCCATACAGAGATAACAACAAAATGAACCAGGAATTCATGATGAGGAAAACACTCTATTCTAGCTCACACTTACTGAATTAAATTATTATGGAATGTGCAAGTGTAGTCAGACCTTTTTTCACTTGGACCTTCCTGGAATCTTGACCAGACTTGTCTTTTCACAGTATAATATCCCTCAACATCAAACTGATTGCTTCATTGTCAAATAAACTCACCGGTGCAAAGCCAGACTATCGTACCCTATGTTCACCTTTTGTAAACAAATGCAGGGCATCGTCTGCAATGAGCTGTGCTGGAAAATCAAATATGTCTAGGCGCACATATCATAAAGTTTGTTGCATTAAAGCTATTTTCTGGTGTTTGTTCCAACAAAAACTAGCATATTTATGCCAAAATGATTTTCAGAAATGTTCACAGTAAGATTTAGGGGGTTTAGGAAATGGAATAGATTAGAATATTCATAGAATAAGGTTTTACTGTCTGGGGTGAAGTTGTCTCTACAGAGTCCACCATGTTCTGTCACTATGTTCATATAATGATAAACCATGCATGTGCAGCTCCTTCCACTATGACCAATTCAGAAGACTACAAATAAAGGTGGATGACCTTTCACTTAATGCTCTTAGAGGAAAGTGAAGCCTCTTTTCAAAGCTTCTGTGTGGAGACACTGAGCAGAACAGCAGAGTCACATAGTTGGTAATTAGAGGTGTCAGTCACGTATTTAACCCCCTAACCTGTCTAAAAAAATGTGTGATCAGCCAAAATCTGCATCATGGGGTAGATTTTCCACAGCCTAAAAGCACAGGCTCAAAGTACATGGTGAAGTTTTAAAGTTTTCTCAGGGCACTAAAATGACAGCATGCTTAAAAGGGTAATTGTGGAATTCTTGCCTTAAAAATTATCAAGAATTTTGGCAATACATTAAGATTTATTACAATCACCTGCAATATCACAGTGAAGTACTACCTTTACAGTTCAATGCCACTAAATACTACACAGTGAACTTTGAAATGTCATCTCATGTATGCTGCTTAACCAAAAATGTTGCCACCTGGATTTAACTAAGCAAATAAGTAGCCTCCCATTGGATAATCCTGTTGTGTAATTAATGAGGTCAGCTGATTGCCTAAATTTAATAACCATATTTTCCATCAGTGGATTGTTTTCTTTTCTAATGGCATGAACAAATCCAAAGATGACAATATCAGCATCCATTGGTGTTCATCAATTCTCTGATACCTCATGCTTCCTCATCCATTCATTTTCACACATGGATCGGCCACCACATAGTGCAGACCTGAACCCCACTGAAAAGTTTGGGATGTGATGGACTTCACACAGTAGTCTGACTTCCTCATTATCAATACCAACACAAAAAAATGTATGAAATTCTGGTCAGAAGTAAATGCTATGACATTCATTTCGACCTTATATTATGCAGTATAAAGAATGCCACATTGAATACATCTTTTAATTAAACCTAAAAGGTGGCCCAACAAAATATGCCACTGACTTTTTTTCCTGGGGTTATGTTTTTGCACTGTATCAAATTGTAGCACCAGTCATGTATCGATCTGTGACTGACACAGACCATCTTACAACCATTTAACTTTTTAGCTGATCTCAACCATTTGGTGAATTTTGTGCAAGCACAGACAGTTTGAGAGATTTGTATCCCACTGTTGCTACAAATAAACTCATTTTTGCATCATCTTCATATGAATGCAACTACAAAAGGGAGCCAAAGTACCACTGGATGGATAATATTCCCCCCATGGGACCGAAGATTGCAGCAACTAAGTCCCAATTTAGCTTGAAAAATGTACATAGGAGGTTACCTCAGTGAAATCATTATAACCAAGAACAATTGACAATCATATCCACTCGCTATTTTCATATTATAAAGACAATAGTTTACACCTAATGAGGATAGAGTTGTTGTTTTTTTTTTTTTAAATAAAAGCTAGAATGCCTTGGAAAACAAGTTGACCTCTTAGCATACATCCGAACAGCTCACATCCAAATTATAGCACTTGATCCTTCTTTGCCTCTGATGCTACTGCTGAAACGTACCATGCTCGCCTACACATCCTATACCTACAATTATGTTCACCCTCAGCCTGCAACATCAAAAACACAACAGTGTGAAATATCATCCATCTCAATAACCAACAAAATGGCAAAGCTGACACAAATCCTGGCTGCTTTCAATCAGCCTGTCTCACCAGTTTAGGAACGCTACCATTAATCAGGCTTTGAGCAGCTTGCTGACCTTTTCTGGCTTGAAACTGATTGCACCTGATCTACAGACAATTATAGGGAGCAGGTTGTGATTACTTGTATTAGATCTAATTAAAACTGGATAACCGTGACATGAGGTGGTCTACAGTGAGATGTACATTTAACAATCAACAAAAACAATGGTGAAAGAACAAAAAAGGAAACCTCTACATGCCACAGTGTTTCGAACAGGACAAGCAATGAGTCTCACTGAACTGCTAAAACCACATTTTTTCCAGCAGTCATTACAGATAGTACATGATGTTTCTAAGAGGAAATTTGATCAGCACAAAAACAAACTCTTGCTGCCTTTCAGATATGTTATGGGATTAGTTTGCATTTGAATGGGGCCTTTGATGGTTGGATTAGTTTAATTTACAAAAACACGATCGCCGTGGTGGTTAGCATATGACACTGTTTAGGATACACTCTGCCATAATTATAATACTGACCCTCATAGCAAAGTGCTCATTGTATTCACTGGGAAGCAACAGGCAGCAGCTGTGCAGATGTGTTTGTTTTCACAGCGTTCAGCTGATTCACTCTTTATGTTCACTTTGTGTGATTAATACAAGCTGATACAAACCACCAGAACAAGACAGATTACTCATTCATGGGACTGCCAGTTAGATCCAAATATTACAATATGACACTAAAGGGATGATTGCAGACATCATTTCTGGGCGAGTCGATAAAAAGTTCAATTGTCAATCTTTATAATCACAAAACTACAACAGAGCAATAGGAAATGTGCTGTGTGTTTTATTTTGTTTTTTTGTTTTGTTTTTTTTACAGTATGGAGCATTCCACAAATACTGTAAATGTAAAATTTATTCAATAGCTCACTGTTTAGCTAGCAAATATGTTCACAGCTCATTATAGTCTGTACAATCTGTGTTGTCAATATCTACACTAAAGACATGTTTGGAATGATCCAAACAAGGTCAGAACTATTACAGTTTAGTCTGAACCATGGATCAACCAATAGCTAATTTAGCAAAGACAATAACATCACATATGGCAGATCATTCATTTATCAGACAGGGGCAGTTGTTTGTTCATCTGCTTGACTAGTTTCAGCTACTTCCTGTAGCCTTCATCAGAACTGCCCCCTGTCTGATAAATGAATGATTTGCAATAACTTTACCAGAACTTAATACCTACATAAACCTCGTAATCAAACCCATTCATGTTGGAAAAACACAGCCATTTCAGCAGCAAACTCCATTCTTTACATTTAGCTTATATAATTTGTATCTAAAAGTTGTTTCTTAAAAAGGCACTCATCCCATCTTTGTGACACTTTGACCCCATGTAGTTTTTCTCACTAGAGCCACTTTCAAACAAAGACCCCAGAAAAAAGGTGAGATGGTGATCCCACCTTTTTCCCCACGATTGACTGATTTACCACAGTCATGAGTAACAGAGGTGAGACAGGCTGGACTTTTACACAGTGCATCTGTGTTTTGGAATCAAAGGGTTTATGATGCAGTGCAGTGTATAGTGTGATGTTTAACTTGTGCGTTGGAAATGCCTCATGCGTAGTGGTGGTGCTAACCTCTCTAAAGTCTTTACCATCCCACAAATGTTAGCATGGATAGTCTTCCACCCCATGTTACAGCAGCTCATAGATCTCAGTGTCTCTACAGTTCGACATCTTTCCCATCATGCCAGTTTGTTTTTTGTGTGTGACCCATGCTCATTTTTACATCCCCCTGGTGCAGTGTTCACACACACAATACATCATCAAAACATCACACCTTGGTTGCGGTACGGAAGGTGTTCCTTTTACATGACATTCCAGAATTATGATGTCACCTTTATCCTGGCTCTGTCACCCCCTCCAGAGGAGTCATAAAACCGTGATAAAGGTGTGACCAAATTATCCCATTAGTTATACAGACATTGTTCTGGAATAAAGGTGAAATATTCATGTAACAGAAATCTGTGTAAAAAGGGGGCTCATGATACACCAGTAGAGTGACTCATTACTCCCTTTAGTGGCCACATAAATCCCTCAGTATAAATAGATACACTTCATATGCCTACAAGCCAATACTAGGGGGGTGTATTTGCAAGAATCTGGCAATACGATACAAATCACAATAATAATAGGATCATGATATGATATATCATGACATATCATAATACTGTTAAAAAGGCAATTTTTTGTTTGTTGTTTTACAGTCATTATAGTTTAAGATCCTGCTCAAATGTTCATATTCTATTAGTTCATAACTAACATCATAACATTATTTTTGTGCAATCCCAACAAATGAACTAACATGTGCCTCTTGGACAGTAAAAAAGTGCTTTTAGGATGCTTCAAATAACCATTAATTAATAAAACTGTGTTAAATAATAATAATAAATAAAATGTATATGTAAAAAAAAAAAAAGAGCTGCCGCCATATCTGTATTTCAATATACCTAAAAATATTGATACACTACTTTTAATATCGATACAGTATCGTGAAATGAAATAATGTGATACATTGCAGATCCAATATTTTCTTACACCACTATCCAAGACATTTGTGTATTTGGCAGAACTTCACAGCTCTTTATTTGGAACACTCCAATTACAATTTTTAGGTGATTTAGGTAACACCTTTGTTGGTGGATTATCGCTCATCTACTATGTATGATGACACCTTAAAAAAAACACATTCCCTCAGTTTTCTGCAAAATGATAAAAGCACTAAACACAAATTTCTCATTGACAAAAAAAACCCCCAATTAATAATAATACAATGTAGTGTATGAATGGATTTCATCACCCTGCAGCTGCTGTCTTGTTTGTGAGCCTCTGCTGTGTTGTCCCATGAAGTCATTGACCTCCTCCAAACTTGACTCACTAACAGTCGCTGTCGACTCATCAGCCTTAACAACAACTGTCTCTATAAACTCTCGCTAACACCTCATCACGACACCACAGGCTCCGACTGACTCATAAACACCCACACCTACTAAATGAAGGCTGCGCACACACACACATACACAAAAATGCTCCTGCATCAGCTTTATACTTTCACACAGAAAGAAATATGCAGCTTCATCGATTTACCTGTATGGTTGGAGAACTGGACAGAGTTGATAGAGTCCACCTCAAACCCTAAAACCTGGAAGCAGAGGAGCAAAGAGGAGAAATTATGATTCATACTTTCAAAGTGGACAGTATTTGACATATGGGGTGTGTGTGTGTAATTTTTTTTTTTTTTTCTGGTGGTGAGGCTGCAGTACACAAACAAGTTTTACATTTTTAGGTTTTTCTATAAAAATCAAAACAGAATTAACTTCAGAAAACATGAATAATGACTCTTACTGTGCATGTGCTGTAAACTAATGAAAATTTGGTATATTTACATACCCCACAATCTTAATTATCATACACAAGGAAAGAAAATCAATAACATTAAAAGCTAAACCTACATGACCCCACATATATGGAAAGACGTACAATAAAGAGTCTCGTCTTTATTTTACCACCAAAAACAGAGCAAGAGAGACTCATGACTCAACCGTGTGCAGTCAATTTTCATCTGAATGACTTTAATTGGGATAAAGCAGGAAGCAGGCACAATGAATGAGTTCTTTGTTCTTTTCAATTGACTGGGACTTTGAGATAATAAAGAATCTGCACAAAGAGAAAGAGGAGGCAGTGATTCCCCAGATATTAACTTTGACCTTGGAAATGTTTGTCAATGCCCCTACTGTTACTGTCAGACTGTAGTAAAAAAAATAACTATTAAGTGTGTGGCAAACAGAAAATAGAAGGGTTGGCTGTGGGAGGTTAACACCTGGATCAAAGAATTAATTCAAAATCACCTTTAGAAGACTTATATATTTTGAAAGTATACATTACTTTTAGTGTCCACCATGGGTTTTATTTTGTAGAAAAGTGTTTTAAAAATACTTAGATGGCATTAAATTCAGCATAAATTTGTCTATAAGTACAATTCAAAGCATGATTTTGATCCTCTTCCAATATATTAGGCTATTATATCAATTTTTTTCAATATCAGCTCTCAGCCTTCATTTATTTTTGGAAGCCGAAAATTTGATCAGTGGTGAAAATGTTATGAAATATTTGATCAGGAACCTGTTTGGGCAGCACTTGAGATTCAATAAATGTTAAAAGAGTACTGTGTGTACGTGTATTAATGATTTGATTTATATTGATGCATAAAAATCTTAATATCTCAGCGTTTCAATTAGATTTTATGCCTTACAAAAAAATCTGCCTTAGATACCAACCTAAAAAAATCAGCTATAGATATCAGTCCTTGGCTGAATTAAAAAAAAAAAAAAATAGCATCTGCTTTAGAAAAACCCATACATATCTCTAATATTATACAGGTAAGTAGGATAAGTTACTGCTATTCTTTTTAAGGTGGTTACATATATCTAATAAACTGAGAAAAAATATATGTTACAAGGCATTAAATTAGTTTATTAAGGCATTTGACTTTGTAGATATTATATATGCAGTGTATATACTAATAAATATGGTGAATAAACAATTGAAACTTGTAATTACTTTCCTTTTGTTCAGCTGTCACCAAAACATTTTGCATTTTATGTCCTTATATTGAAAAATTACAAACTGTTTACTGTTTTACAAAAAGAGACACACTAGAGGACCTACTGTAAAGACTTTACAGTTTTATGAAAATTGGATTTGTGCTTAAAGGCAGGTTTTAAATGTTTAAGTTTTTTTTTTTTTTTTTTTTTAACTATTTTTAAGCCAGAAAATTAGGATATAATCTATATATTTTTTTCAAACACACATCTAAGTGTTCATTATTCCCTGCAAAACCAGATACCATTGATATCATTCATCTCCCTACCATAAATAGTTGTGAAAGGGCAAATGTAGTAAGGCTGTCCATCTGTTAACGCTTGTCCAGCCCCTAGAGCATCTCATCTCTTTATTCATCATATACATCTAATCTTTGTTAACACCAAACATGTCTTCAAGTCAACACTCATTTAGAACTTGGCAAGTCCAGCATGAAGGCAAATACCATGGACGCCCATTACAGGCTAAAGATATGTGACAAGAGGAGCTGCTACTTGCAACACCTTCCATTACAGAACAATGCGAAAAGAAGAGACTGTATCATTTCATTAGCAACAACTCTTTGTATGTATACATGTGTTCTAAATACAGAACTCACAGCCTTGTTTTTTGGCTTGACATAAACTGTAGAGTTCTAAACTATAACTGAGAAGGATAATAGTAACTGATAGGCCTAGTAGTAGTAACTGCATTTCTGTGATTTCTTGAAAGTGTGAGGCGATTCCTGGCGAACTGCTGTTCTTTAGGAGTTGGTGCCAACTCTAATAAGAACTAATGAAAGGTACTTTCCAGGGAAACAGCTGATAGTAACACTGTTTTTCATGGTAACAGGTGAGCTATAGCTTAGACTATAAAAATGAAGATAAACAAATACAATGTAGTACATAATTAATCAATTTTAAATCGAAATCAGATTATTAAATTAGGATGATGTTTAAAAAAAAAAAAAGAGTAATTGTCAAATCTAATTTCATCTCTCTCGCGTCTTTTGGCCGCACACCTCCAGGCTACCGTAGGCTCCTCCTCCTAACTGTGAGAGTGGTCTCCACAGTCTTTGGTCTCCACACATCAGTACACAAATGGTAGCTGCAAAGGAGAGTGAGAAGTTTGTGGCTAAAAATAGCAAGTGCGAGTCAGTGTGAAAGTGCTACAGCTTCGAAGTTCGAAGACCAAACCATTCCTCACCGCAAAACTCTGCCTGAAGGAGGTATCAAACAGCAGATCAACCAACTATTTTCAGCACTTCAAACATCATCACATACTAGAGTGGGACCAGTGCGTTGCTTTGTGGGCTGTACATGAAAACGACATTCCGACTTCTATTATATTTCATAGTTTCACACAGAAATTGAAATCAAAAATGAAGCTTTTAGAGGAAAAAATCTGGATTTTATTTTTGGTCAAAATCGTGCCGCCCTGAGTTTGAACTGAGTAGAGACTATAGTCACTTCACACATCTGCGTGGATCTACATGGTTTCATCAACAGTTTTACGTTAAAGCACAATATAACATTTTAACATGGATTTGGTATCAGATTGTGACAGAGCTGTTCAGCTGTTCTGTGTGAGGTTACCTTAGGAAACCTGCATTTTAGCAGATGTAGGTTCAATAGTGCCGTCTCCCAAAAACAATGTATGATGGTACAGAGTTTTATATACAACTTTTTGGATTCTTAAAAATGTGGGTGACAAAGAAGGTGGAAGTAGAACCCTGTTATTTACACTGTAACCATGAGATCAATACATACCAACGAACGCTGCACTTCCATAGATACAACTAGCTATGAAAGGGTGTTCCTCAGGCTACTGGGGGGAAATTTCTCTTAAGTGAATAATTTCTGTTTTCAATTCTTACTACATCAAACTATGGCAACCTCCAAGCTGCAACTACAAGCTGAAAACAACACAGTAAGATATACATTTTTTTTTAATGTGTTTTTAGTCATTATAATAAAACAGCCTACTTCTCCTGTGTGCAAATGTTCCATTAAAATAAGTTATCTCCACTACTACAAACACAATTTTATAAGATGCTGTCACTGCACCCCTGAACATAATCCATTTGTTTAAAGTGTGCGGCAATTTTCTTTACTGTGGAGTGGATACAATGATGCTGTGCAAATACCAGGGCTCACTAAGTTACTGTAGGTAGTTCATTCCTTCTGGAATCACTTCTGAGTTCATCATCTCTGACAGCTTTAAACTTTGGATACCTGACAATTTTTTTTGTCTTTATTTCGGCAATGAAGACGTCACTACAGAGATGCTAAAGTCAATATTTGTACACCGGCCTTTTTTCTCCGCTCGCAGGGGTTGACCGGGCAGCGACACATTCACATGTTGATTGGCTTGATTTTACGTCGGATGCCCTTCCTGACACAACCCTCTGTATTTATCAGGGCTTGGGATCAGCACAAAGAGACTGCCCCTTTGTGACTACAGGAATAGGGATGTATAGCATAAAGGACCTTTCCCAAGGGCCCACCTGGGTCTCCAACCGGCAATCTTCTGCACCAAAGCCAGTGGCTACCCAGTCACTACAGAGATGCTCTGAACCTGTTTTCTTCCACAACATTCCTCAGCAAATTACTTTACACAACTTAGCCAGCTCAATGCAGACTAGCCAAATGCTTTTACTGTTGACAAACTCCAAAACATCAGTGTAAAACCATAATGCAATACTCTTTTAAAGCACATATTTAGACTGGTACTCAGTCTAAATGAAATGAATTTAAATGTGTAAGGGAACTTTGGAAGTGACACAGAGAGCTTATAATCAGAAACAAATGGTCTGCGTGTTCAGAGTTGTACCTTGCTTGCTACCTAGTGCGTCCTTTAACCATAAACAAATTTTTGGGGCCAGAGCAGAGGCAACACTCTAAACATAGTTTTTAGCATTTAGGCTGCAGTAACAAACTCATTAGATAAATCTGGCTAATTTACACTCGTGTTTTTGTTGATGAACTTCAAAACAGGCTGGAGGCTGAAGCTAATGATTCTCTTTGCTGTTGCTGAATCTTTTATAAATTAAAAATTTGACAGTCCGGCCTGAAAACAGAGTCTTTATGAACACAGGAACAACCTATCCGTTGCTTTCTGTTCCTTTGGCAAAGGAAGAGGCAAACTGTATTTATGGCCTACTGATGTACATGGGGCTAAGAATGTGTTATTTAGGTCACATCCTTTCTTGGTCTATTCATAAACCTCAAGTCACTGACACAGATAGACTGTTTACAAAGCTGAGCAGAAAATAATTCCATCACTGTTAAATGTAGATTTTATTACATTTATTGCACATTTATTTAGATGATGTTTTGAGAAAACACTAAATACTTTTAGGAGTGGCTGTGGCTCAGTTGGTAGAGCAGGTTGTCCAATGACCTAAGGGTTGGCGGTTAAAATCCTGGCTCCTACTGTCCACATGAGAAAGACACTGAACCTGAAACTAAATCACTCCCAGTCTGGCATGGTAGTGCCTTGCATGGTACAGTAGCCACCTACTGGTGTATGAGTGTGTGTGTGAGAGAGAGAGAAAGAGAGAGAGAGGAGAGAGAGAGAGAGAATGTGAGGCTTTGTAAAACGCTTTGAGTACTAATGTGTAGAAAAGCACTATATGAGTGCAGTCCATTACCATTTACTTTAGACTAATTCCAAATGAGAAAGCCTGTCTTAAAACTCATCCGTGTTTGAGTAATTAACATGTCACAGAACATGCAGAGTCAATAAACATTATATTTATTTACTGTATCATGACTGAGCAGCCAGTGCCCCTCAGCTGTGGGTTAATGCCTCTACAACTACTGTTAACTCAGTGCTATTTTTTAAAGCTGTGACACTAACATAAACACATTTAGTACAAAGAGGTAAGAATTGCATCATGGGTTTTGGCCAGGCCAACAAGTGTATGCCAGTTTAGAGTGACTTCAATAAGTGATTCGCTTTAACCTACAGGGGTTTGTGCAATACATTATATTATCAAAAGTATTGGCTCACATGCCTTAACTCACATATGAACTTTAGTGCCATCCCATTCCTAACCCATAGGGTTCAATATTGTGTCGGTCCACCTTTTCAAAGTTCCCCTTATTGGAACTAAGGGGCCAAGCCCAACTCTAATTCCTCCTCCACCAAATCTCACACTAGGCACAATGTGGTCTGAAATGTACCGTTCTCCTGGCAAACTCCAAACTCAAGACTCGTCCATCAGATCGGCAGATGGAACAGCGTGATTCCTCACTCCAGAGAAAGTGTGTCCACTGCTCTAGAGTCCAGTTGCAGTGTGCTTTACACCACTGCATCCGACACTTTGCACTGCACTTGGTGATGTATGGCTTAGATGCAGCTGCTCAGCCATGGAAACCCATTCCATGAAGCTCTCTGTGTACTGTAACTGGGCTAATCTGAAGGTCACGTGAAGTTTGGAGCTCTGGAGCAGTGGACTGTGCAGAAAGTGGGCGACCTCTCTGCACTATGCGCTTCAGCATCCACTGACCCCTCCCTGTCAGTTTACGTGGCCTACCACTTCGTGGCTGAGTTGCTGTTGTTCCCAAACTCTTCCATTTTCTTATAATGACGCTATGATGACAGTTGACTGTGGAATATTTAGGAGCAAGGACATTTCATGACTGAATTTGTTGGATAGGTGGCATCCTATGACTGTTCCACACTGGAATTCACTGAGCTCCTGAGAGCAGCCCATTCTTTAACAAATGTTTGTAAAAACAGTCTGCATGCCTAAGTGTTTGATTTTATACACCTGTGGCCAGACCAAGTCATTAGGACACCTGGTTCTGACCATTTGGATGGGTGAGCAGATACTTTTGTTAATATAGTGTATGTTTTGCTGTTACTGGAATGTCAGTGTTTTTTGTGCCTTTGCCTCACAAATGAAAACTTAAGCCTTTTCAAAAACAATAGAGTTAAATTTCAACTTATTAACCACACCTACAGTCTACAGAAAAAATTATAGCAAAAACAGCTGTTTAATACCTATGCTTGTAAATCTTTTTGTATTTTTGTTTTTATATAAAATCAGTTACCTCATATATAATCTATGATTGTCTTAATTCTCTTACAATTTCAGCTCTGGCAAATGTTTTAATGAAATTACAAATGACCATTAAATACACACTGTTCTTGAAATAATCCATCCCCTCTGAAGGATACTTTTGGTTTCTGAATCAGTTTCTAAAATTGAACGCCAAGTAATAGTGACTTGGTGATTTGAAACAATTCAGACACTGATTGACATCTTTGTTTTGACATTTAAACACAAAGATTCCCTCTTGGGTACTGCAGGATGGTGATGCAAACAACTGTAAAACTCAGTGTCAGCAAATATCTACAAAGCTCAAGGGTCCTAAAGCAAAACTCTCACATTTTTGGCTTCTGGGAAAGATTTTCTATTTCTGATCCCTGTACATATTCAGTGTTGAGAAGTATGTAGCATGTCTCTCAGTCAAGACAATTACAAGATTACTGTTTGACAATGATCATAGCTGTTCTTTTCCTCCATATTATAGTCTAAAAGGACCTAAGTCAGCATACCAGAGATCAGCTCTCGAGTGCAGTTTCTATCTGAAAACTGACTCCGTTCATTTAAGCTCTAAGGCAGCTTGTCTCCATCCTCGATGACATCATCAGGAGGAATCCTGTGGTGACCAATCAGGATCTTGCTTCCTCATCCCGCCGTCTCCTGGCTGTTGAAAGCATCGGACTATAAGAGGGATGCCCTACCCGCTCACTGACATCATCGTGTTATCTTATCCCCTATCCCCCACTTCACTGAATCATGATTATTAGTTTGAAATGTGACGGTGCCTTCATTCACACCTTTCTCATGACTTACCTAAATTACTACACTGCAATACTTGCCTCTGTCCACAAATCTTGGTAATGGCTCATTTACATATTGGCTTAACATTGGTGATTCCTGCGATTAATGTCCATCTCTAAATTGATCGAATACACAAGCTTCAAGGTAAAACCCTCCCTACATTTAGAGCTCATTAGGGTTGTATTAGTGACACAGAGCTACACAAGTAATTGAATTGCAATTACATTATTTACGACTACCATCATACAATAACAAAGGGCTGCAATTTAATTAAATAAAAAATGACAACATATGGCCACAAGACTGCCCAGTGTGTGCACCAGGAGAAACAGATACTAAAGAGTATGCAAGTGCTGAACTGCTGACCAAGTGTTCATAAGGATAAAGGATGATGTTGAAACAGTAGGCCTATTTGTGTGGAAACTGCAAATTCAACAGTAGATATCCTCAAAGTTAACATTGTCAGGTCACCCTCTTTCAGAAGCTTTTAAGACACAAGCCATGAGATGTCAGATATGGAAACAATGGAAGACCTCAGTGACAGCTGAACCTTCTAAGATACACAGAAAATCTCTAATGTAAGATGTTTAATATTAGTAGGTAGATTTGCCTTTACAAGATCCAATATGTGAATCAAACTCATGATATGGGAGCAATAACCATATGCACTTTAAACAAATAGAAAAGCAGGACAATGTTATCCCAATTCAGCATATACAAACAATGGAAAATATAAGAAAACTACACATCATCTTATAAAAAAAAAAACCCCAGTCTGCTCTACAAGACCATCATTTATTGTTCTTTAGCACACACATCATTTACAATACTTGAAATTAGGCCTAGCCTATATTGTGAATGTAGTTTTCAAATGAATATTGTAGGCCTTTCGGTCTACTGCTTCATGAAATTTCAGTGATTTGTGTCATCTCTCAATGATATGCTGCTTTAAGGCCCAAATATTTATTAATATTTAGCTTTATTTTCTTGTTTTGGACAATGTATAATAATAAACTCACATATTGCCATAATCTATTAAAAACATACAAATAATATGCTACTCTAACAAATTAGTCTACTGTTATAATGCCTAAGTCTTCCCAACAGTAAATACCACCTTATCTTTACACAGTTTACACAGGTTTTAATATAAATATTGATCTATGCATATAGAAAATACATAAAGATCCAGACTTTATGTCATTCCTGAACAACAGAGACTAAGAACTAAAAAGTCATAAGAGCAATGATCTACCTGAACACAAATAAACAGCAGTAAGGGAGTTCCCTGCTGTCTGTTAATTTTTTCCCAGTCAAATTAAAAGTCTACCCACCAGATGGAGAACACATGACAAACACCAGTCTACACACCATGCTACATGCTACTACACACCAAGATTTGAGAAAATTGTAATTTGTAACTATTGTTAGGATTACTAAGAAGTGAATTCCTATAATGGTCCTATTTTTAATTTGAGTTGTTGCCACCTCTCCAAGCCTACCAAGATAAACACACACACACACACAATTGGCATCACTGTTGGTGATACCATCAACTGAGTTGGGACAGTCAAGTTCATACCTTAACCTGTGACAATCAACAATTCTGTGTTATCATGAGTATTTGTTCTGCGTTGGTCTTGTGTC